>PVIC010024315.1:0-26122 GCA_004025085.1 Thryonomys swinderianus | reverse complement strand
CCTCCTGTGTCCAGCTGTCCCTTAATTTCATACCCTTGAATACTGATCCACGTTTTCACTACCACTTTTCCAATGTCTGTTAACCTAATAAAACTGAGAGCAAACCTAGTTGTTTCAGTACTCAGGATTGAACCCAATGCCTTGAATATGCTAGACAGGTGCTGTAGTACTCAGCTACATCCCCAGTCCCATGTATTTACTTTCTTAATTTTTTTTTTTTTTTTTTTTTTTTTTGCTTTTTTGGAGACAGGGTCTCGCTTTGTAGTTCAGGCTGGCCCTGAGTTCACTATGGTGCCCAGGCAAGCCGCCGCGAACTCAGCAATCCTCCCGTCTCTGCCTCCCGAGTGCTGGGATTACAGGCGTGAGCCACCACGCCCAGCATTATATGTGGTTACCGGGGATTGAACTCAGGTCCTTGCGCTTGCAAGGCAGGCGCCGGAACCACTGAGCTAACCCTCCGGCCCAACTTTCTTAATTATTGTACTCAGGATTGAACCCAGAGCCTTAACACTGAGATGCAGCCCCATCTTTTAATTTTTTTTTTTTTTTTTTTTTTTTTACTTTGAGAGAGTTTTACTAACAAGCTGGGCTCAAACTTAAAATCTTCCTCACTCCCAGAATGCTGGAGTTGTAGGCATAAGCCACCACATGAGGCAGTCTTTTTCAGATCTGAAATCTACAGATGATGAATTAAGAGCAGTCCACAAAGATCAAAGGAGGAATGGATGAAAGGCAACAGGAGCACAACTGTGGTCACCCTTCCTCAGCAGCTGTGGTCACTGGAAAAGGTAGCAATCTGCCTTCCTGAAATTTCCACCCTGGGGTTCCAGCCTTCTGGATCCAACAACAATCTGAGGGCAGAGATTTGCTCTTGGTTCCTTAATATCTTTCTTTTCTTTGTTCTATTCTCTTTCTTCTTTTTTTTTTTTCTTAGCTTTTTTGAAACAGGGTCTTGCTTCATAGTTCAGGTTGGCCCTGAGCTTACTATGTAGCCCAGGCCAGCCTTAAACTCACAGCAATCTTGTCTCTGCCTTCCGAGTGCTGGGATTGTTATGTGGTAAAAAAAAACTTTCTTACCCTGCCCCTCTTTCCATCACTCCTCACTCCGCTCAAACTTCCTTTGCTTCTTCAGTTCTAGTTGGTGGTCTTTGTGCTTGGCTTTCATCCATACTGTCCCTCTCCCTGAACTGTATCCTCTTGTCTCCTGCCTACCACGCACTGCCATCCCTTCATTTGGTAAACACTTCCGTCTTGTGGCAGCTCAGATGTCTGCACTTCTCTGAGCTTTCTCTGGTCCTCTGGGGTACCCACTACCATTGACATTCACTATTTCCTAGGTTGTATCCTCAACGCCTGGCACAGACCTCCCCGTAGTTAGCCCCACATAAAAGATGAGAGCTGTCAAAGCCTCAGTGGTAGCCAGCCTCCAAGACGGCTTCTAATGAATCCTGGGTACCCATGCCCTTGTAGAATTCCTTCCTACCCCGGATGACTGGTTTGTGTAACTAATAGTAAAAATGATAGGTTTAGCTATGAAAGACAGTGGGCCATGTGCTTGTTTTGGCAGCACAGATTCTAAGAAGGCAGTAGACACTTCCCCTGGGGAAAGCTAGACCCCCTGGGAAGACACACATGGTGCCCTGTGGAGTGGGTCACACACCAGCACTGACATGCTAGATATGTGAATTTGCCACCTTGCAAATGATCTTCTAGTCCTATTCTGGCTTTGAGAAAACTGCAGCCAGGGCTGGGGTATAGCTTAGTACAGCACTTGCCTAGCATGTGTGAGGCCAAGTTTCATTGCCAGTGTGCTTGTACACACACACACACACACACACACGCACACAGAGTAACACTGCAGTGGGGCATGGTGGTGCACATCTGTAATCTCAGCACTAGGGAAGCTGAAGTAGAAGGATCACTGTGCATTCTAGGCCAGCCTGGCGCACATAGTGAATTCAAGCCCAGCCCAAACTACACAGCAAGACCCTGTCTCAAAAATAAACAAACAGGGCCGGAGATTTAGCTCAGTGGTTCCGGCGCCTGCCTTGCAAGCGCAAGGTCCTGAGTTGGATCCTGGTAACCACATACAATGCTGGGTGTGGTGACTCACGCCCACCAGCAATCAACCAGCAATCAGCACCACATACCCCAGTGCCGGGCGTGGTGGCTCACGCCAGTAATCCCAGCACTTGGGAGGCAGAGACAGGAGGATTGCTGAGTTCGAGGCTTGCCTGGGCTACATAGTGAGCTCAGAGCCAGCCTGAACTACAAAGTGAGACCCTGTCTCAAAAAAAAAAACCAAAAAAAAAAACAAAAACCAAACAAATAAACAAAAAACACTATAGCCTAACTGATGTCTAACTACAACTTCCAAAGTCCCAGAATCAGAATTACCCAGGTCCCTAATTCATTTACTCTAAAAGGTCAAAAGTATCTTTTTTGTTTTTCCCAGAATAAATTGCCCGTTGGGGCCAGAGATTTAGCTCAGCCATTCCGGTTTCGGTGCCTGCTTCGCAAACTCAACATCCTGAGTTCGATCAGGTAACCACATACAATGTTGGGCATGGTGACTCACGCCCACCAGCAATCAATGCCACTACCACAGGGCCGGGCGTGGTGGCTCACACCTGTAATCCCAGCACTCCGGAGGCAGAGACAGAAGGATTGCTGATTGCTGAGTTCGAGGCTTGCCTGGGCTACATAGTGAGCTCAAGGCCAGCCTGAACTACAAAGCAAGACCCTGTCTCAAAAAAAAAAAATTGCCCTTTATAAAAAAGTTTAACTTGATTTTTCTTCTTGAATGCTCTGCTTTCTTCCCCAGTGGTCACAACACACTTTGTGAGACATACTGAGTTACCAGTAGTCAGCAGAACACCTGAAGGCTCCTGCCACACACCACCCCAAGCCTGCCCACTGGCTGTGGCAGTCCTCTCTCTCCAGGCAACAGCAAGTGAGGCAGAGTAGAGTTTCAGACCTGCTAAAGAAATCAGAGAGGAGGCCAAGTCCACAGCAACCGTTCATATGACATACTTTATTTCCAATCTACAACCATTAAAAATGCTTTGTAAGTTTACACTGTACAGTTATTCTCAAAATAAGACACAGGGTAAGGAGAGCTGGTGGATTGGACTGCAGTAGTCCTAGCACCCAATCCATCCTGGGAAGGAGCCTTTTGAAGAGTAGTAAGGAGAACAGTGTGAGGAAGAGGGGGACAGCTGGCCCAAGGGTGCCCTTGGTCCCTTTCCTCCCGAGGGCCTTTCCCTGGGGGGTCCCCCGGGGTCTGTGACTACAGGACCCCCACCAGGAAATCAGGCTGAGCAGGAAGGGGGCTTCACAGTATTGGCAGAGGATAGGGAGGGAGGATGAGAGAGAAGGGCAGCTTCTGGCTCTTCCCCAGGGGCTGGAGGATGGAGCTGTTTTTTGGCACGGTCTACAAGTTCTCCCTGGGGTAGGGAGGGGAAGAGGACAGAAAGGAAAAGGAAAGGGAGCATGAAGAGATTTAAGATTCTATTCTTGTGGAGTTGGGTTTCTTTCCCTTTCAAGAGAAGCCATCTGGCCTATGGTGAGGTTCCCAAGGATGAACAGGATCCTTTGCCTCCTGTCTCCCCAGACTCCCACCCTTGGCTACTCCCAACACCCACACAGCCTTCTGGAAAAGCCAGACAGGTGGCTTTGGTGAATAGAGCTGGAACCCAGCCAGGTTTGGGCAGAAAAATGAAAACCGCATCCTCACTGGCTTCCAGGAAAAGGAGACACAAGAGGGTTGGTTTTATTTGGGGGTTCTCTGACCTCAGAAGTCCAGATGAAATGTTTCCCACTATTCTTAGCTTGGGCCAGCCCCAGCCCTTGCAAGGGTACACTAGGAGTCAGTTGGCAAACCTGTCTATATTCAAATGACTTGGGGGGGGGGGGCTCTGTCAAACCCCAGCTTGCTGGGCCCTGCTCTAGAAGTCCTGACCCAGTGGATCTTAGGGAGAGCTGATAATTTGCACTTCTGTTAGGTTTCCTGTTTCTGGGCTGGGTCACAATCTGAGATCTACTAGTCAGGAATGATGTCCCTAGTCACTTCCTTCTCAGCAATCCAGAATCCCCAGTCAGAGCCATGCTGACCAGAGCCAGCCTTCTAGGCACCAAAGGATCTAAAAAGCTACTGGGAACGGTCTTGTGGTGAGCGCCCCCCTGTGCAGAGAAGTAAACTAAGGCACAGCTGAGAGAGGGACCAGGATACCAGGGCCTATTAAAGAAGGGCTGAGGCTAAAGGACCCCAAAACATGAGGGGTCCTCTGGGGCCCATAGAGTCATCCTGGTGTGCTTCAGAGGACCATAAAACTGAGAGAGCCAGAGGTGGGGTCAGCCAAATAGGGCCATGCTGCCAGCTGAGGGCTTTTTCATGGAAGTGGCTTGGGCGGCTACAGAATGGAACATGACACAGCAGCCTGTTCTGACTGCCTAGCCCATCCGGGATGTTTGGAGGAAATCAAAGCCCCTTTCCTTGGGGTCTGGTGTCCAGAGAGCTGGTGACAGGCGGGTAGGGGTGTGGGTAGGGCCAATGGGATGGATAAGGGGAAGAGGAGAGTCTCTGGAGGGTGAGGATGGAGTGGGCAGGGCAGGTGCTAGAGACCTGAGGAGGGATTCAGGCCCAGAATTGTCCACAGTCCCTGGTGAATGCTGGGTCTAGGAATTCTTCACACTGCAAGTTTTGTTGGGGCGGGAGGTAAGGTCCCAGGAAGGCGGAGATGCTCAGATGGTGGGCCGCATTGCCAGAGAGAGACAGAACTCGAGCCAGGCCACACTTGCTTTATAACTAAGCCCGTGTATGGCTCGGGAGGGCAGAGGAGGCTGGAAGAGGGAATCCCAGGTCACACCCACCACACTCCCCCCACCCAAGGTGCTAGGCTTACTACTTGCAGGCTGTGGAATGAAGGCAGTGTGGCTCGAGGGTGGGGCTGGGAGGTGCTAAGAGGTGCGAACCTGATGAGAAGAGCTGCCTGATATATTGGGGAAAGGGTCTCCTCTGGTGTGGAAATATAAGGAAGGGAAGCCAGGGCACCTCCCTGAATGTGGGCATGGGAGGGAGGGGCATGTTGCTGAGGCTGAGGGAAAACCCACCAGAGGGAGCGGTGCTGGGGAGCGTGGTGTGTGAAGGCTGAGGGCTGGCGCTACAATAAGCCCGGGCAGTAGAAAGGGAAAACCTGGGCAAGGACTGGCAGGGCAAAGCCAAGCAGAAGAGGAGGCAGAGCAGGGCACAGGCTGGGACATGCGCGCAGTCCTGACACTCAGAAGCTGAGGCAGGAGGTTTGCAAGTTTGAACCCAAACTGGGTAACTTAGCAAGAGCCTGTCTCAAAATAAAAAAAGGACTGGGGATGTAGCTCTGTGTGAAGGCCCTGGACTCAATTCTCAAATAACTCCCTTCCCCCAAAAAAGCTAGAAACAGAAGATAAAAGTTACAGCATTCTACTTTCCGTGACTGGATGAAAGTTGTAAAATTTTGGTTGTTTCTTGTTTTGTTTTTGTTTTTTTTACCATGGCCTCTAGTAGACAAGAGGGAAAAGGAAAAAAATTCATTTTCAGCATTGCAGATTGAACCCTACAGTGCTCTACCACTGAGCCAGATTGCCAGTCCTTAGTTTTTTGAGACAGGGCCTCACTAAATTACCAAGGGTCAAATTTGTGATCCTCCTGCCTCAGCCTTTAGTCGAGAACACAGGTGTGCAACATCTTGCCCACTTAAGAGTGAAAGTTAATTGGGTATGGTAATTAAATTAGGTAGAAATTCCCTAATAATAATCACCTTGCTTTTTGTTTTCAACTTTTTGCATTTTCCTATTCTAGTATCATGAAATATATCTAACTAAAATTATAAATTGCCTCTGATGCTTCCTAGAAATCTTCAGGGTAATTCGATCAAAACTGAGCTTGGTCGAGGTGGACACGGCTCTTTTTAATAATATAGCATTGTGCAGCCAGATGTTATGCCGCAAGCCTGTAATCCCAGGACACTAAGAGGTTGAGGCAGGAGGATCACAAATTCAAACCCAACATGGACTTGAATGGGACTCTGTTTCAAAATAAAACATGAAGACAGGGTGGGATGTGGCTCAGAGCAGAGGCCCTGGGTACAGAATGGATGCATGAAGACCAGTCCTACCAAGGGTACTTCCTAGAGTTGTTCTTGAGAGGCATGGAGGGATGGCGGGTGAGAAGTGATCTCTAAACAGTAAAGTGCATGGGGTAGGATGTACAGGGGATTATTATTATTAAGAAAGAGGTAGTGGGAGCTTGGAGGCTGCTAAGGCTGGAAGCGGGGAACATCCAGGATGGGCGAGAAGAGGGAGGAGAAGTCTAGATGCTTCACGGGCAACAGGAGCAGCTGGGCGATAAGTCCATGAGAGGTACATGGGAGCGGGCACAACGGAGCCGTGTTGGCATCAAGGTGTAAGATTAGGGGCAAGTCTGAGCCCACAGCTTTATGGGGTGGAGAGGCCAGCTGGCAGAGGAGAATCCTGAGGGAGCCCAAGGGAGGGGACCCGTTGTGAGCTTATAAAGCAGTCAGTCCTCCTGCAGGTCAGCCTCTGCTGGAGAATTGGGGGAAATGGGTGGGGACAGGAACTGGATTCTGCTGCCTGTGCATCTAATCACTGATGTGCTAAAGTTGATTTTCGTTTCGGATACAGACACCACTGCACCCAGGAGGGTCGAATTTGGATCTAGAGGAGGTCAGGAATGAGAAATGGGAAGTCATTTAGTGTGGGGCCAACCATGCAAAGGTTCACCTTTTCCCCCAACCAGCGGATGCCAACCTGCAGACCAAGTCTGCAGGGGACTGGGGCCCCAGAGCTCCTTGGGACTTTGGTTGAAGAGAGATAGGGCAAAAGGAAGAAGATTAGGAGAGAAGGCAGAAGGGATAGAAGTAAAAACGTAGAGAGGAGCAGGAGGGGAATAAGGGCAGCATTCCATCTTGGGACTCCCAGTCCTCTGGGGAATCCCTGTTATGGGTCAGGCAGTTTCTGCTTTGGGAATGTTACCAAGATGTAAAAGGCATTTGAGAAAACAAACTTAAAAATTACATTGTAAAAGAGTAGAGAGTTTTTACAAACCAACCCTCCCACCCCAAGAAAGAAAACACAACCGATTACCAAGTAAAATGCTAAAAAATTAAACCAAACCAATATTTACACAGAACATTTTCAAAACCTCATCAAGCCCCACGTCCCGAGGCTTCTGTAGAACAGTGACAAGTGGCCTTGCACAGTGGCGTGCCAAGGAGGAGAAACTGGGACTTCGCTGAAAACCAAGACCTGGAACCTCCGACACCCACTGAGGCCGGATGCTATGACGACAAAGACAGCATGACAATCTCAGATGAGGACGATGGTAAGGCTGAGTGGCCCACGGGCCCCGGGTTAGGTCTCATGGGGACTTTTCCCCAAGGCTGCCAGTGTAGCCTCCCTGACCTTCTGCAGCTCTGGGAGGTGGCAGAAGGCCTCTTGTGGCTTGTGGGCCTCGTGTGAACTCGCCTGGAGAGACTTGGAGGAGCCCCTGACCCCTGAGAGCAGGAGCATCCCAGAGGGGCGCTGGCCACAGCTCCAGGGGCTGCCTGCTTTGCCCACACAAGTCACTAGAGTATGAGGGAGCAGCTGGCAGGACGGACGTGCTGCCCATTGGGAGTGGGGGTAAAAGAGTCAGGGGATCTGTCAAGATGCCCCTGAAAGGGTGCACTGGGAACCGGCAGGTGGAAGTGCAAGTCATCGTCTGCCTCCTGGGAACAAACTAGCAAGGCTGCAGGCTTGCAGCCTTTCCACAGGGGAATCCTGCACACAAGCCTATTCATCCTGGCACATGCCCCTCGGCTCCCAGCAGTGGCAGGATTGCACATCTGTGTGTCGGCCGAGGGGAGGCGCAACCAAGGGTTCACTGGCGCTGAGGGGGAGGGCACGCGAGGCCCGCCTCACAGTACTGCCGCGAGCCACCCCTCCCTCCATCAGACGGCACTGGTGGCTCCCACGGTGTGTGAAAGGGCAGGCAGCGGAGCTGAGGCTGGGAGAAGAGCCAGGAGAGGCCGTAAGGCTAAGGAGACAGGCTGGTGAAAGGGCTGGCGGGCTGGTGGACACTCTCAGATCCGTGTGCAAAGCTGCAATAAACAACATTCTCGAAGTTCAACCTTTTTTCCTGCACGTTCTCACTTGGGGAACTTGGAGGGGTCTCCAAGCTCTTGCTGGAGCCGTGGTAATCCATGTTTGATTCATCGAGAGAGGTGTCAGAGGAGAGAGGAAAACGAGAAGGGAAAAGGAGGATGTTTGGGGAATGATGACATCAGTCCAGCCAGCCACCCTGTCTAGTGTATCCACACACGGGCTCTGGAGGCCAGGCAAGTACCAGGAACTGAGTGGAAGGAGTAACTGAGGCTGAATGCTCAGTGGGGCCGAGGAGCAAGCTGCAGTCCCCAGCCCCGAGGAGGGGTCCCCAAACTGACCAGAAGACCAGAACTTGGCAGCTGAGCTGCCTCATCCACATGGGGGGACCCCAAGCCTATGCATGAGGTTGGAAGTCCCACAATGTCCTAGTGGCAAGAACACAGGTCTCAACCTCCAATAAATTACTTTAGGGGCTTTTGGGTAAATTAAATTATTAAAATAAAGTAAACTACCTTAAATATTTATAGTATGAAGAACTCAAATAAATGATCTAGGCCAGACCTGTGTTTCCTTGCCCTAGTCTACTACTGTGTCCTGGCATACTGACTTCTTGGGAGTTCTCGGTCTGACCTGAGCAACCAGGAGTCTTGTATTGGGAGTATCTCTGCCGTCCACCAGCTGCAGGATGTAAACACAGTGGAGACGCGGCACCCCTTCAGGGCACCAGGGAAAGAGGCCCCAGAGGTCAAGGCGTGGGCAGGTAGGCAGTTATCTGTGCACCGGCTCTTGACATTGATCTACCTATTTCTGGCCTCACCGAGCTCCTGGGAAGGTTGGGTTCCCCCAAGTCACTTCCATATTCCCACCTTATTCCCCAGTGTGGGCTGCATCCATGGGCAGGGAGATCTAGGGCTCCAGGATTCCAAGTAGACACTTGGGCCTGACTACTGGCCTCTCATATCCCCTACAGTCCCAGCAATCTGGGGCAGCAGGGAGAGGGGGAAAAAGTGGTGGAGGCTATGGTGGTGATGCCCAGCCTTGCTCTGCCAGGAACACCAAGTTGGGTCCAAAGCAAAGCCTGTTCTTCTCAGCGACTTCTCCTTGCCAGGGAAAGGGTACAGTCAGCAAGGAACATCTCTTCAAGCTCCTCTCCTCCCAGGTGGGGTTGGAGGTGTATCCCTTCCTTCCCAGGCTCCTCCACGAAGTGGGTGTGGTGGTGAAGCAGGCAAAGGTTTCCTTTGGGACCCAGGGGTCAGTCCTGAGGAGCTCTCTGCAGAAGCTTCCAGGGCCCAGCTGGGGTCTTTTTCCTGCTTTCTGTTTTCCCCTGGGAAGTCAGGGATCATCACCTGGTGGTTGGCACGAGACCCTGCTTTACCTTGATGTGAAAGCTCTTCGCCGCCGTGGCACAGCTGCCGTCCCTCCAGGGAGCTGCACTGCTGAGGGCACAGCCCCTCACCTCCTCTCCACTGGTCCCTCCTGCCAGCCAGGGACTGGGCGAGTTGAGGTGGGGACATGGGTACTCAGTCGCTCGCTGGGGGGGCCGCCCTCTCCTCCCCTCCCCAGCTAGACTCGGAGGGATGCAGCCTGCATTTGGAAGGAGAGTGACGGATGGCAGAGCGGGATGGCCGGGCGAAGCAGGTGGCGAGAGACTGGGAGCTGCTACAGTCACAAACAACATCCTAGGAGGAGGAGGAAAGGAAGTCAGGAGGGGCCAGGAGGTACAGCCTGGACCGCCCACGCCTCAGACCACCCACAGACCAGTTCCCAAGGGCCTAGCCTTGGGACACAGCTTCTGGACCAATTTTTGCTTCTTTTTTTTTTTTTTTTTTTGAGACAGGGTCTCGCTTTGTAGTTCAGGCTGGCCCTGAGCTCACTATGTAGCCCAGGCAAGCCTGGAACTCAGCAATCCTCCTGATTCTGCCTCCTGAGTGCTGGGATTACAGGTGTGAGCCACCACACCCGGCACTGTGGTATGCGGTATTGATTGTCGGTGGGCATGAGTCTCCATGCCCAGCATTGTATGTGGTTACCGGGATCGAACTCAGGACCTTGCGCTTGCGAGGCAGGTGCCAGAACCACTGAGCTAACCCTCTGGCCCAATTTTTGCTTATTTTTAACATACTACATATACATTACCAAAATGATCTCATTCTCAACAAACCCATTTTACAACTGGAAACCATGCACACACATTTTTCTCAATTACCGTATATCTGAATTTCTTTTGAATGGTTCTATAGTATTCTACTAAACGAAAATAACTTACCCAATTCTTTGTGGGTTTTTTTTTTCCCCAGAGTTTAGGATTGAACTCAAGGACCCATAAATGCATTATAAATATTGTACCACTGAGCTACCCTCCTACTCCAGACATATTCTTTAAAAGACAATTTGCAAGATTTATCAAATACCTTTAACACTTTTTTTTTTTTTTGAGACAGGGTCTCGCTTTTTTGTAATTCGGGCTGGCTCTGAACTCACTATGTAGCCCAGGCAAGCCTTGAACTCAGCAATCCTCCTGTCTCTGCCTCCCGAGTGCTGGGATTATAGGCGTGAGCCACCACGCCTGACAGCACTTACATTATTTTATTCTATAATCCAATTTCTGCAATTCAAACGTAAGGAAATAATCTAAAATGTTCGAAACTATAGAGTAAGATGCTTACCACAGTACTATTTATGATAGAAGAAAACTAGAAATTCCCTAAACACAGTAATAGGGAAGGAGACCTTTTGGGGGCAATGTAGCACATCCCACAACCTCCTCACATGTCTGCCTCCCACCTGCGGCCCCCCGAGTCCTGAGCAGACAGACCATAAGCCCTAGTCTTGGCTGGACCAAAGGGTACATGTGAACCAAGGCAAATCAAGCGGTTTCTTTCAGAAACATGAAAACTGGGATAGACGGATTTGAGTCAGTGTCTCTAAAGTGGTGTAGGTGGGAGATATATCGCTAACTTACATGCATTCCTTTATTAATAGTCAATCCTGAGCTTAGCAGAATTACTATCAGGAGTGGGGGTGGGCAACAGAAGAGTCTTAGAATGTGAGCATTTAGCTTTTCAGCTAGGTATGATGACCCATCCTTGTAAACCCAGCTACTCATGAGGTTGAGGCAGGAGGATTACAAATTTGAACCCAGCCTGGGTGACTGAGTGGGACCTTATCTCAAAAATGAAATAAAAAGGGCTGGGCGTGGTGGTTCACGCCTGTAATCCCAGCACTCGGGAGGCAGAGACAAGAAGATTGCCGAGTTCGAGGCTTGCCTGGGCTCCATAGTGAGCTCAGGGCCAGCCTGAACTACAAAGCGAGACCCTGTCTCAAAAAAAAAAAAAAAAAGAAATAAAAAGGGCTGGGAGTGTAGTTCAGTGGTAGTGCTCGTTTAGCATGCAGGAGGCTCTGGGTTTGATCCCCTGTACCACCAGAAGGAAATGGAACACAAGAGGACCACTGGGGGTGAGAGCAGGGGCACATCCCTCCCCTGGAGATCACTGCTATGTGGCGACAAAGAAGCCAGTTAAGGGATGTTCACTGGTCTCTTGGCATTTAGGCCATGTGACCACCGGGTATGTGTTCCCAGTCTGGGACTTTCCATCCCCCTCCCTCACCATCATAAGAACTTTTTGAGAAAAGGGATCATGTGCTTCAAGTTTTAAAACATAAAGAGGTTGGACCTTACAAGCTAATCCTTTCTCCCAGGCCAAAGGGCAAACTCTACCCACCCACCTCATTGGAAAGGACTGAGGCTCCATCTCCATCCCGTGGGACACCATCCTTCCCCACCTGAGGGAGCACGGTGGCCCTGGCCTCCTCGCCACTGCCTGCCTTGGCTGCTTTCTTATTCAGGATCCTGGCCATGCCATCTGGCTGATGGTAGCTGGCGGGGGAAAGGGGCTCTGGCTTCTTGGTGCTCTCCTCCCCTGCTGCCGAGGTGGGGCTCGGTGCCCGGCCACACACGTTACGGAAGAATTCCTGCACGAGGCCATATTTGGGAGGCTCAGGCTTGGCCCGGGCCTCGGACATGCCCAGTTTCCAGACAGACTCCGCGCTCCCTGAATGCTCCACCACGCTGAAGAGGCTGGACAGCCCGTCATTGATGTTCCGCAGCACAGGGCTATCCCGTGTCGTGGTGGAACGGGCCCAGGCTGAGCCGTTCTGCTTGCCCTGGTGCAGGTTCCACAGGCTGCGGTCCTTGGTGCTGTCCAGCTTGGACACAGACCGCCTCTGAAGCTTGGGCGAGCCGTACTTGGGCGAGCAGCACGGCCGCTCAATGCGTGAGTGGACCTTGTCCAGGGAGGAGGAGATCTGCTTGCTGCGCACGGACACGAGTGAGGAACTGCGGGGCGACCAGCTCTTGCCATGGAGGCTGCTGCGTGGTGGGTCAGTCTGCAGGCCCACGCTGACCGTGCGGATGGTCTGTGTGCTCACGCTGGCCAGGCCCACCGTCTGGCTGGACGCGCTCTTCACTTTCCTCTCCAGGGAGCCGGAGCGCATGGCCTGCCGCACACAGTTGGTGATCTCCTTCATGTCGTCACTCATGTTGCCCGACATCTCAAGGTCGTGCAGGGCAGTGGGGAAGGCAGACCCCGGAGCCGACGTGCTGCCCCCCGACGCCCCATCCAGGCGCTGCCGGGAGAAGTTGCAGAGCCAGCGGCCATAGGAGCTATCGGCTAGCCCGTCAGCTTCGGCTGACTCTTTGGGCTTGGCTGTGGTAAAGAGGAACCCGGGCTCAATGAGGATCTTGCCTTCCTTGTCATGGACCACGGGCACGCCCAGGCGCCGGGCCACCGGGGGGCTGTAGTAGACTCGGATGCCCGTCTTGTCCGGAGCCGTGTAGCTGCGCTGCATCTGCCTCCCAGCAGGGTCCGGACAGGCCAGGGTGCCCAAGCGGTTGCAGTCCCGTGAGGAGAGCCCAGGCTTTTCCTTGGCTTCTTTCTCTGGATCCACTGGCTCGGGATTCACGAAGGGGAAGGCAGGGCTGCTGGGTACCTTCTTGGCCCGGGCATCTCCAGCAAGGTAAGGGGAGCAGTCGAGCAAACTTTCAAACTCAGACATAGAGGAGACAGATTTGGTCCTGGGATGAGCAGAAGAGGAAAAGTGCTATGAGTGGAAAATAACACACTGAGCACATACGCAGTCTACTTGGTGTGTACGGGCCAGGCCCAGGGCTGCCTTGCTTGGTCCAGAAGTACTGTGGGTGCCTCCCCATCCTCTCTCACTCCTACCAGCCACTCTGAGATCCTCTACCTCAGGGCCTTTTTTCTGTTATGGGTGTATACTTGGTCTCCAGACAGAGGAAGCTAGAACGAGCAGAGTTAATGGCCCCCAAACACAGCCCCCAACTAACCACAGCCAGGACTTGGTGAGTAGGGACCCAGCCTCCCAGTGCCTTAAGCTGGTCCCACCAGGATACCTGGTAACTCTGAACTACATGTTCTCCCCTGGCTCCCAGAGTTCCTCAGTGAGACTGGGTGTCAGCTGCTCACAGAATTACCTGGTAGAAACTCCTTTTCCCAGGTGCTCTTCCTTCTCTGTCTCACTTTAGGCATCTCCTGGAATCCTCTCCCACATTAACTATTTGCACGTAAACCCTCTCAGGAGTAGTTTCAGGGAAACCCAAGTTAGGTGCCACTACATCACCATCACACTCAGGGCACTTACTGCCCGAAGTGCCAGGTGCATGGAAATCCATTGCACATGCCCAGCCATTCTGACAACTGGTCAGTGCCAGAAACCAAACCTGGCCCTCTGTCTGCAGGGCTCATTCTCCACACCTTGCCTCTGAGCTGTTCTGGGGTTTCTGTCTTCCCCACTCCTGTCACACATTTCCTATTGGTAAGACACGGTCCTGTCTCAGGCATACCCTTGGTTTTACCTCACAGGGCTGTGCCCAGTGGATGCTGCCTAACAATCCCATCATGTCACCCTCTGCAACTCTCCCAACTCCAGAGACAGGAGAGAAATCAAGAGGAGCTGAACAGTGTGCCAGTGAACCAGGCAGTCTGGAATGTGAGTGCGGCTGGCTGGGCCGTGGGAAGGGCAGGGAAGGGCTGCCAGCACCTCTTTAAGCCGCTTCCCCCAAGCTCAGCTTCAGAAACAGCCTCCTTGTCATGGATCTTCTCATTTCTTGTCTGTTAAGAAGAAAGATAGGAAGGGTTAGCTCTCGCCACAGAAGGAAGGAGACAGGAGGGCATTGCGAGAGCTAGGCCTCGATTCCCACACCTGTGTGTCCCCATCTGGACAGGTGAGTAATGTTACCAATGGTCTTGAGTGCCCATGGGTCAGCGTTTGGCTGCACTGTATCTAATTCTCCCACCTTAAGAATGAGATTCAGGGCGCAGCAGCCGATGCCCCAAGAGTGGCCCCGAAGGAGAGCATGATTGTATAAAACTTACTCCAAATGTGGCAGCAGCAACAAAGCAACCCATGGCCAGCTCTTTAGCTCATAGTGACAGCAATGACCATGCAGCTACTGTTCTGGGCTTGTTCCACCTTGGTTCTAGAGGCGCAGCCCCTATAGCCTGTATTATCAGGGCTCCTGTGCTCCCCAGAAAAGCCTCCTACCTCAGCCCTCCCTCCCCCAGTAGGTATTTGCTATTTGCATTCAAGTCCCTGAGTGACAGATATACTACTTTCTCAGGCTGTCTGTCACAGGACCAAATGGCCATACCAAGGTTCCATCTGGTTATTTAACACGTGGCTATAGGGACAATGCAGTTGGGCCTTATGTGTAGATGTCATTAATATGACCTCATCATTCTCCTCACTCTGGGCTAGACAGGATGGAAAATTTGATTTGCATTAATCATGAGACAACTGGGGCCCAGAGGTGGGGCCGAGATCACAAGCCATTTAGACACTTTGCTTTCCACAGTGGCACTAGTGACAGACACCAGGAGAGGCAGAAGTTTTCCCCAGGAGTGGCAGGATGGTCCTGGCAGAGGACCCTGCCTAAGTCACACAGCATGCAACCATGGGGTAGGGACGTCAGGGCTGGAGCCCCATGGGACAGGGTTAGCATCGTCTGTCATTTCCCCCACAGACAGAAAACTAGATTTCTGGTATAGGCAGAAGCCAAGAGAACGTGGGTGGCGACACCCTCACCTCTTTCCAGCTGTTGTCCTGCTTCTCCAGCTCTGAGTGCTTCAGGACCCAAGGGTCAGCGGCCTTCTGCAGCTGAATGAGGCCAAAGAGGATGCATCAGTGTTAGGCACAGCTGGGGAGCGGCTGTGAGCACAGCCACACCCAGACTCCACTCTGCAGCCAGAGGACCCAGGTCACAGATCAGGAGCCGACTTCTCAGCACCGGCAGCTCTGAGCCACCCACAAGGTAGAAATGGAAAATAATACAAGAAAGTACTTGCAGGAATTCTTAGAGGTCTCAGTACATTTAACACATGACTAGTAGCTGTTGCTATGTTAATTCATGTCATGGTTCTGATTAGTTAAGTAGCACCTATTCCATATCATGGTAGCAAATATGAACCCCGAAGAAGCCAGGCATGGCGGCTCATGCCTGTAATCCCAGCAATCTGTGGGGCTGAGACAGAAGAAACCCAAGTTCAAGTTCAGCCTGGCAATTTAGCAATCTAGCAAGACCCATGTTCAAAACAAAAAATAAAAAGAAGGGGGTGGAGATGTAGTTTACTGGGAAGGCCCTGAGCTCCATTTTTTAGTATTGCAAAAAAACCTCAGAAAACAAACTCAAGGACCCCGGCGGTCTTCAGTGGCAGCCACCACTAATAGACCCCAGCAGTCGTTCCACAGAACACAGAGGTACCTCTGCCTCACTTCCCTCTTCCATGTGCTATGTCTGTGTTAGTTTGTTTCACCCTCACAGAAACCACGAGGTGGGTGTGACTCTGCTTATTTCCATTTTGCAGCTGAGAGGGTCAAGACTAAGAGAAAGGAACAAACTTGCCCAAGACTGGGCAGCTGAGTGAGCTTCAATGTCAATGTCAACTGTGTAGCAGGTCCCAGGGAGGGTACCCTTGGCCCCATCTGTGCTCTGGAGCCAGATCTCTAGTGATACCAAAAAAAAAAAAAAAATTTAAAGAAAGGGGGAAGTCAAAAGACTACAGCATAGCAGTGCAGTAGGCTCTCCCCTCTTGGTTCCTGGTTTTGGTAGACTCCAAGGGCAGGCACATGACCCATGACTGTCAAATCAGACCCTTGTGAAAAAGAAACTCTTCCTATTGTATTCGCTAAGATGTAAGATATGAGGATGAAACTAACAGTGGCCACATTTGGGAACAGTTTGTGTAAGAGTAATGCTAACACAAAAGAGCGCAGCCTTAAGCCAGGTGTGGTGGCTCACCCCGGTAATCCCAGAACTTGGGATGCTAAGGCAGGAGAATTGCTGTGGGTTTGAGACTAGCCTGGGCTACATAGTGAATACAGGGCCAGCCTGAACTACAAAGCAAGATCCTATCTCAAAAAGTTTAAAAGAGGAAGAGAGAAGAAGAGGAAGAAGAAGAAGAGGAGGAAGAGAAAAAGGAAGAGGAAACCGGGCGTGGTGGCTCATGCCTGTCATCCCAGCACTCGGGAGGCAGAGGCAGGAGGATTGCTGAGCTCGAGGCTTGCCTGGGCTCCATAGTGAGCTCAGAGCTAGCCTGAACTACAAAGAGAGACCCTGTCTCAAAAAAAAAAAAAAAAAAAAAGAAGAAGAAAAGGAAGAAGAGGGGAGAAGGAGAAGAAGAAAGCAGGTTTGAGACTGAGGCAGAGAGAAAGACCTAGTTTTTAGCATAATCCTTGAGTACCCGGATGCAGCTATGCTTGAAACAGATTCTACTCCAGGCCACATTGTGTATGAGTACATGGTTCTAGAAATACCTGAAGAGATATAGGCTCAGGACTTTTCCTACAGTGACCCCTGTGGTTCAAGACTTATGGGCTAGAGAGAGCCAGCCTCACCTGGCTTAGGCGGTTCTGCAGCTCCTTCACCTGCTGCTCCGCCTGCTGCTTTTCACCCTGCAGCCGCTCCGCCAGCTGCAGCTTCTCCTGGCTCCAGTTGCGCTCGCTGATCTGCAGCTGCCGAGTCAGCTCCATGACTGCACTGTAGGACTCAGCTAGGAGGTGCTGCTGTTCCTCACGCTCCCTCTGGAGGGCTGCCTTCCAGTCAGGCCCTGCCCGCTCTCCAGCCCCCTTTCCGGCCTTCAGCTCCATCTGCAGAGGACAGTCCTGGGGCAGCTGCAGCAGCAGGTGGCCCACTCCGCCCTCTCCCCATCCTGGGCACCCAGAAGCCTTCAGTGCCTTCCTTTCTCAGCGTTCAGTAGGGCTGAGGAGCTGCTTCTTTAAGCCAAGCTTCATGCTGCAGGCACCCAGGCCTTCCCTCAGTGTCCCCATGGAAACCTGGCCACAGAACAACTTCTCCAGTTTCCCAGAGGGAGAGGTCCCAAGGGGTTATGGGTCCCATGTCACAGATGGCAGAAGTTCTTAGTTACTGTTTCTCCTGATGGTTAGCAATTCTTACCAGCAATGCAGGTTTTGGTTAATGGGGAACATGTTTTATCTCCCTTCCTAGAAAGCAGGGAGCCCACTTTGTCCCCCGTGGACCCTGTATTCACACGTGTACACATGCAGTCACAATGCATCTGTGTGGGAACCACTCCAGCACAACATGACAGTTTCCTTGGTTCCAGACCAAGAAAATTCAAAAGCTAACATCTCCCACAACACTGGAGGATATGGTCTGGGATGTTAAACCATGGGGCTGCTGGGGGGGTGGGGCTAGAAGCACCTGGAATGGTAGTATTGGGTGAGCAGCGGGAGGACAGACCCAATATGCAGGCGGGCGGGCACTGCAAGATCTGCAGGGAGGCCTAGGTGGGAGCAGAGACCCGGGAGAAGCCAGTGCCTGTGAGCACCGAGAGGAGGTGGGCTGTGTTTTTGGGAGCCAGGCAGGGCAGAGGCCCAAGGGCCACAGCACCAGGTGACACTGGAGAGAAGCTTAACTCTGCCGAGCCTCTTTTGTCATCCACCCCGCAGAGACCATCAGAGTGCCCACCTCCTAGTACCCAGTGATGCCCGGGAAAGCACCAGGCTGGAGCAGGCAGGAGCCCAGGCTGGCAGAGCTGCGGAGTCAGTGCAGCCTCCCGAGTAGGGACCCTGCTCACTCGTCAGACCAGAGTGGGCAGCAAATCACTCCCAGACACACAGTGGACAGTTACCCCCAGGGCTCCGCCGTTGAGGGGAGGCTCCTCGTTTGAACGGAGGGAGCGAACCAGGGTGGGGGATCCCTGTGAGGAGACAAGGGCACCTGAGGACAGCAGCGAGCAAGAGTCTAGGAAGTGTGTACAAGACATGCCCAGGCGCAGACGGGCAGGGAGGCAGGGTGGCATCCCCTTGAGCCCACGGTGCAGCAGTCGCTCCTCCAGCCTCCTGCCCTGGCCCCATCCATCACTCCTGGTCCCCGCTCTGGGACCCTTGCTGTGTGGTTCTAGGCAAGTCTCTTGCCCTGTCTGGGCCACAAGGTGAAATGGGAGGGGAGAGACTATCCTGCCAGGAGACCGCTGGGGCATCCAGCTCCCAGAGCTAACAACCGAGGGCAAGCAGACCCCTGCCGGGTGCTCACCTGGGCGGTGTGGCTTTTGAGCTCTGCCCGCTCTGTCTCCCACGCGGCCTTGGCCTTGGCAAACTGCTGCTGGAGCTCCGTCAGCCCCCGGTGCTCCTCCCGCAGCAACCGGCACAGCTCCTTCAGCGTCACCTTCATGTCGGCCAGCGTCTTTACGTACTCGTTAGGCTGCAGTCAGAGCATGCAGGGTCAGGAGTGCGGAGAACTCACCCAGGACTCCCGCACAGTCCCCGAGGGCTCAGCAGGTCCCTCTCCGGCCACGTCACCACCACACAGGGAGGACGAGCCCAGCCTTGGCTGCTTCTTGGACTCCTATAACGACGACACTCCTGTAGTTATACTGCCCAGCGGAGCTGAAGGGCCTCACATTCTCGGGCTCTGCAGCCTCAGGGTGCGAGTCCTTCCTCCCACAGGACCGGCCTCTAACCCTCTGCACAGCTTCCCTGCCTGGGACGGACTGGCTTCCAAATCTTCTCTCCTGGGCTCTTGACTTGAATTCTAACTCCACTGCTCTCTGACCAGGGACTTGATCTAAAAGTTCTGTAAGATTTTCTTTTTTTTTTTTGAGACAGGGTCTTGCTTTGTAGTTCAGGCTGGCCCTGAGCTCACTATGGAGCCCAGGCAAGCCTCGAACTCAGCAATCTTCCTGCCTCTGCTGATCTGAGAGTTCTGTATCCTAGACTATAAAGGTCCTTTTCATGACTCCATCTTTAATATCTTTGCCCCTGATATATATACTTCAAACCACAACTGATTCCAAAATGCTATAGCATATAGCATTTGTCTGCAAGAAGGTCCAGAATAATCTTTTCCCCATTCTCTTTTTAGGTAAACGCCTCTTCATCCTTCAATACCTACTACCTATAACTTCTCTGTGATAGTGTTCCCTATATGTCAGATAGAATTAACTGTTCTCCTGCTTGTGAACTTACAGTTTATCATCTGGCCTTCTGTCACTGCCCTGGGATAACTTATGTACCCCCACAGCATTAGGTAACAGGGACCCAGTGCCTAGGCAATGCCCTTCTGCAGCTCCACTGCCCAGTGCAGGGCTGGGATCAGAGGTGGCAGGGGATGATGACTGAGTGGACAGGACTGGGGAAGGGCTAAGAACGCACTGTGTTTTGAGTCCAGCTGTCCCCTGTGCATGACTTGTTGTCAGAATGCTGGGCATTCAGTTCCTCTTCTTCCATCAGCAGGTAAAGCTCCTTCATGCTGTTCACCTATGTTTAAAAGTCACACTCAGCAAGGGGTGAGGAAGTCACACCTGGGGCCCCAGCCCTGCATGGGGGCAGGGACACTGGCTAGCGGCCCAGGCAGTTGAGGGCTGCAAAGCCAGGAAGGAGGAATGGGGTGATGACTCAAATGGACCAAAGGCACCTTGCCTGACTCCTACTTCCCAAATCTTTTTGTTTGTTTGAGGCAGGGCCTTGCTATGTAGATCAGGGTGATTTGAACTCAATAGGTATTTCAGACTGGCCTCAAATTCCCAGTGATCTTCCTGCCTCAGCCTCCCCAGTACTAGGATTATAGGTATGTACCACCATACCCAGCTGATTTCTCAGATCTCAACCTTGACCTTTGGGCACCATCTAGGGCAAAAAGCTCTGTAGTCTGACCTCCCAAGGCCCATAAACCCCCTCAGAGTTACTAAAAAATAATTCCGATAACAAGACAGGCCAAGATAAGCATGTGACTGGACTAAAAGGGCCACAGCCCTGCCCCTAGGATGACAGGTGAGAGTGACCAAAGGTTCGGCAGATGACACATTGCTGACGAACACTAGGCAGGAGTCCAGGCCTACCTGGAGCCCAGCACTGGGGTTCAGGATGGGAAAAGAGCAGAAGGAAGAAACCTTCAGACGGAGTTCACACCTCGTCTGTAATTGCAACAGCTATTTACTGCACACCTACCACGCACCAGGCCCTGGGAATCCATCGGTAAACAAGAGGCAAAAATCCTGCTGCCCTCCCACTCCAGCAACAGAAAAACAGGGAGAGAAATGGGAGAAAGATGTGAAACATTGTTCAATATGTGGAAATCACGTAGTGCCAAGGGAAAGCAAGCTAGCAAGAAGCAAGGGTGGGCTGCTGTAGGGGTTCGGAGAATGTGATGCTCTGCAAAACCTGCAGGAGGTATGGGGATGGGCGGGGGAGGAGCCGGAGGAGGAAATGCCAGGGAGAAGGCATCGCAAATCCAAAGGCTGAAGGTAGCCTGGGAGGGACTGTGAGCAAAGAAGTAACACCGACCAAAGTCTGTCTGATGAGGTCGCTCTGGGCTGAGATATATTCAAGAGGAGCAACCTGGCCCAGACTGCAAGGCTCTGTGAGTGGCGCGGCACCTCCTGACACAAGGAGGAACCTCAGGTGGACACACCTCAGAACACAAGATGGTTGGGGGAGGTGTGAGAACAGAGGAGGGAAACCAGTTAGGGGCGAGGGGGGAGGGCTGGTGGCCCTGTCAGGGAGCAGCAGGGACAGCTCAGGTTCTGCAGGGACAGCTCACAGCATCTGCTGACAGATCTGCTGAGGTGTGAGGACGAGAAGAGTGAGGCTACACCACAGCTTTTGGCCTGAGCAAAGAGAGACTGTCCTGACCTAGAGGAAGGGCGGGAGCTTGGTTTCTGACACCTGGTTTCAAAGCCAATCAGATACAGGGCGGATCTGCCACACAGATGATGAAAATCCAAGGCCTTGGGAAACACTGGGGCTTTTGCAACTTAATGTCCAAAAAAGCTTGCAAAGGAGTGAGAGCAGGTGAGAGAGAGATGCAGTTGAGGGCTGAGCGTTGGAGACTTTTGATCTTTTTTGATTGTTTTTGAGACACAGTCTTGCTGTGTATTTCAGGCTAGCCTTAAACTCACTATGTAGTCTAGGCTGGCTTTGAACTCATGGCAATCCTGCTGCCTCAGCCTCTGGAGTGCTGGGATTACCTGCGTGAGACACCACACCTGGCTGGAGTCTCTGATTTTAAGAGGTAAGTCAGGGAGCTGGGGCTGTGGCTCAGGGGTAAAGCATGTGCTTAGCATGCACAAGACCCTGGTTCCACCCTCAGTACCACCAAACAAGAAATTCAAAAGGTGAGCTCATGGAGGTAAGAAGGAACCCCTAAGATAGAAGGAAGACCGAGTATTGTGTCCTAGAAACCAAAGAAGAAGAGGTCCAAGTGTCACATATCCAGGACAATAATGAAGCTGGGAAATGGGGGGGGGGGTCCTGAAGGACTCAGCACCCCAATTCCAACACTGGTCACAAGGGATCTACTCCTGGTCACTTGATGACCTACACTTAGGCACACAATTCCTCTGTGAAATCCTCAGGACTAGGGGTGTTGGCTTCTGATCTTTTCTTTAGTTTGGTGCTGGGGATGGAACCCAGGGCCTGTGCTTGTTAAGCACACTTCAACTACACTCCAACCCTGAGATATGCCTGGAATTCAAAATTTAGGATTCCAGGATTTAGGATTTAGAAAGAACACATGGTTCCTACCAAGGACTGGAATACCCCTGTGGGGTCTGAAGGTCACCCCACACTCATGCACACTAATGTCTCCCCACAAGCACATTGACACCACCGGTGACCCATCTTCCCTGTCCTCCCATCCACCTCACCAGGGCAAGCCCCAGCCATACCTCCAGGAAATCATCCCCTTCATTGGGCAAAACCTTGCCCTGCCGCCAGCGCTTCAGGAACCACCTGAGTTTCATGAAGAGCAGCAGGAAGTTGTGCTTGAACTGCTGGGACTCCTGTACCAGCATGTTCTTCTCCTGGCTCCAGAACTTCTGCTCCAGCCTCCGCTGGAGGCTCAGACTCTGCAGCTCGAACTCCCGCCTCAGCAGCGCCCTCTGCTGGTCCTCCTTCAGCTGCAGGACCCCAGACTTGAGAAAGGGCAGTTCAAGGGTCCCAACGTTCCCACCCACTCCCAACCCAGGTCAAGGGCAGAGAGGAAATGTGGGGCACACCTTTTGGGAATCGCTCATAAGGATCCCACCTTAAGCAGCCCATTCTACTCAGGGAAGTGTAATTCATTTTTTTTTCTTCTTTTTTTTGAGACAGAGTTTCGCTTTGTAGTTGAGGCTGGCACCGAACTCACTATGTAACCCAGGCAAGCCTTGAACTCAGCAATCCTCCTGCCTCTGCCTCCCGAGTGCTGGGATGACAGGAGTGAGCCACCACACCCGGCGGGAAATGTAATTCATAAAAGCAACACCAGCCCCAATCCAAATCGGCGAAAGAGCTAGGATTCGAATCAGCTATTTGACTAAGCAAATCACATAATCATACACCGAGAACTACTAGTTGCCAGATGTTTCACACAAAAACCTCACGCTGAAGAAGGAACTGGAAGGTGAGAGCTGATGGCAGGGACAGCACTTTTTCCCTGCGTGGGGGGGCACTAGGCTCAAGTGAGGCTAATGAACGCGTATGTGATATCGTAGGAAGCTGTGCTAGGTGCTGGGTGAGAGAACTCTATCCCCACTGTGCCCTGGATGTGCAACTGTGGGCAAAGCACTGTAGTTCTTTGGGCCTTTTTGCCAAGCTATAAAATGGGGACATCTCACAGGGGAAGGGGATGGAAATTCAAGGACATAAAAGTACAGAAAATGTGTTATACAGACCTGGCATAGACCCAATGCAAGTACTATTTATGAAATGGGTAAGTGAGGTCCTGAGAGCAAACAAGACTGACCCAAGATCACACAGGCAGCCAATGACAAGGATTCCGGGATTCCAGCCTAGTACAGCTAATATAACTCCCTACAGAGCACGGTGCTTATAAGATGTGGTTCCCCTAACATTCTCACCTTTTGAGGCCCATGGGTCTGAAGGTCTTGCCTTCAAGTTGGGTTTATTTATAATTACATTTTGCTTTTGTAGTACTGTGGATAGAACCCAGGTCCTTGTGAATGCTAGGCAAGCGTCTGCCAGGGAGCTACAACCCCAGGCCTTTTGCCTTCAGTTCTGGGAAAAGCTACAGTAGGTGCATCACCCACCTGGACCATTTTCTGGTTGAAGCTGTCAGCCTCCTCCTTCCGTAGCTGCCGCTCCTGGGAGAGCTGCTCCTGTAAGCCCCGCAGGCTGTCGTGGGCCTCAGCAAGCACCAACTGCAGCTCCTTGATCTGGGGTAGGGATGGGGCACAGATAAGGAGGAAGGAGAGAGAGAACGAAGGACATGGGCGGTGGTCACAGCATGAGAGTGGCAGGGGGACCAACAGTAAGCTGGACCCAGTGTTCCCTGAGTATAAATCAAGCACAATGGCTGTCTCTAATCAGTGGGTCAAGTGTGTACCAAGTTCTGTCTACCGTTATACTTTGAAGCTGGTACTTTCTTTGATATTTATTCAAAGAAAATAACATTGTAAAAATTAGGTCTGATTCAAAGAGATGTTCGTTGTCTTGATGTTTTGTTGATGTGCATTTATGTTTTGTTTTTGAGGGTCCAGGGGACTGAACCCTGGGCCTTCGCACTGAGCTACAGTTGCAGCCCTTTTTCGTTCTGAGATACTTGCTAAGTCAATAACTTGTTCAGGCTAGATTCAAACTTAGCAATCTTTTTTTTTTTTAAGACAGAGTTTCATTTCGTAGTTCAGGCTGCCCCTGAACTCACTATGTAGCACAGGCTAGCCTTGAATTTACACCATCTTCCTGCCTTTGCCTCCCAAGTGCTGGGATTACAGGTGTGAGCCACCATGCCCAGCTTACGTTTTTAATATCTGTTTGCTGAACTAGGGTCTTATTATATTGTCCAGGCTGGGCTCAGTGATCCTTCTATCTCAGCCTCCAAAGGGTTGCAACTATAGACACAGGACACGCTACCCAGCTGTCTCACACTGTATAATCGAAAAACTTTAAAAATGTAAGTAATAAATCATGGAGATTAAAAAATATATATATATATTTAATGGATCTATATATAATGTAAAAATCCACTCAACTGTATACTTAATGATACTGCCCTTCATTGATTTTAACTTTTTTTTGTCGCACCAGGGATCCAACTCAGGAAGTTGTGCTTGCCAGGCAGGCGCAACATCACTGAGGTACATCCCCTAGTGTATGCATATTACTACTTTATAAAACACAGGAAAACACACGCTCTACATGTAAACAGTAGTTAACCAAATGATGATTGTATGGTATTAACTTTCACCTTTATACCTTTATGCAATGTTGCTTAGGAATTTTTGTTAGTTATTTGTTACAATCCCTATGTGATGAGATCTTAAGATAAAAATTTTACATTTTCTTTTTCTTTTTTTGTACTGAGGATCTAATTTGGGACCTTGTGCTTGCAAGGTAGGCACCAGAACCACTTAGCTAAACCCCAGGTGAAAATTTCACATTTTCTACAGAAATTGGTATTTAAAAGTATTTGTAGCCAAGTTAGCAAAACTAGTCCTCCCCCCCAATATTAAGGATTTGAGCCCAAGGTCTTGAGCACACTCAGCAGCACTCTAGGCATGAGCTACATCCTTAGCTTTTTTTTTCCTTTAAGACAGAATCTTACTAAATTCCTCAGGTTGGTCTCAAACTTGTATCCTCCTGCCTAGGCTCCTGAGTAAGTGAGCTTAGAGGATGGGCCATTCCATCCATCTTTTATAAGTCCAGGGAGTGACTAGAAGGGAACACAACAGGGACTTCTGTAGTGGGTCACACTGTTTCTTGATCTGCGTGCTGATTACATAAGAGAGTTCAATTTGTAAAAATCTGATTTATAATATGATCAGCACCTCCCCCTTTAATGGCAGTGGGGATTACACTTAGGTACTTCTGTGTGCTAGGCGAGAGCTCTACCACTGAGTTGTGCCCCAGCCCATGAGCACTTTTCTCTATGTAGCTGTGTGGCGGTGCACACCCGTAGTCCCAGATGCTCCGGAGGCTGAGGTGGAAGAATTGCCTGAGCTGCTGAGTTGAGGACCAGCCTGGGCAGCACAATAAGATCCTGTTCCTAAAACAAATTTTAATTTATTAAGCATTTCTGGTAACAGTGAGAATGTTTATATTGCCATATTAAGCAGGAAAAAATAAAAAGTGTCAGTCCCAACTCCTACTTAAAACCTTCCCAGGCATGGCAGATGTCCCTCTGCAAAGAAAATAAACATGAACTATGTAGGCAATAGTGAGATAAATTGGCAGTGGAAGGCACACTGACTTGAGGTATGTCTTATGTACCTGTTTTATATTAAAAACCTTTGTAGCAGGCTAGAGGTGTAGCTCAGTGATAAAGCACTATCCCAGCATGCATGAGGCCCTGGGTGCAATTGCCAATATCGCATAAAATACAAAATAGACAAAGTGGCACATCTATAATCTCATTACTCCGGGAGGATGAAACAGGATAACCCCAAGTTTGAGTTCAGTTTGGGCAATTTTGCAAGTTAGAGACTCTGTCTCAAAAATTAGATAGATA
>PVIC010024314.1:0-26115 GCA_004025085.1 Thryonomys swinderianus | reverse complement strand
GCCGGAACCACTGAGCTAACCCTCCGGCCCTCAACTATTATTTTTTCTTTGAGACAGGGTCTTGCTTTGTAGTTCAGGCTGACCCAAACTCACTATGTAGCCCAGGACAGCCTCAAACTCAGAGCAATCCTCCTGCCTCTGCCTCCTGAGTGCTGGGATGACAGGTGTGAGCCACCACACCTGGCACTGTGGTATGTGGTTACTGGGGATCAAACTCTGAGCCTTGTGCTTGCCAGACACCAGAACCACTAAGCTAAGTCCCCAGCCCCTCTAATATTATCACTATTATGCTTTATTAATTTCTAGCTATTGAAGCTGATTCTGTGCTATTGTTGCTGAATTCTATTCTTCTGTTCATGATGGTAGAGTTGTTTTTACTAGATAGTTACTGTTTGTTGATACTTGGTTTGTCTTTGGGCCAACACTATTACTGTATATCTCTTCTGTTAAGCCTGATGTAGGCATAGCTATTACTAGATGATGTGTCAACAACTGGGTTATCTTCAACAACAGTTGCTGATTTCTACTGTGAATCCTGCATAGTTGCTGATTTTAATTGGTTTTTCTTTCTTTTTTTTTTTTTTTTTTTTTTTTTTTTTTTTTTTTTTTTTTTTTTGAGATAGGGTCTCACTTTGTAGTTCAGGCTGGCCCTGAGCTCACTATGTAACCCAGGCAAGCCTCCAACTCAGCAGTCCTCCTGCCTCTGCCTCCTGAGTGCTGGGATGACAGGCGTGAGCCACCACGCCCGGTGATTTTGATTGGTTTTTACTCTATGTCAGTATCTGGTTTGTCTTCATATCATCAGTATCATTACAGTTTGTTTTCTCTGAGTGGTGTTGGAGATTAAGCCCCTGGAAGAAGCTCAGACGCTAAGAAGAATCTCAAATGCTGTACTTAGTAGGTTGAAGAGGGGAATAAACACCAAAACATAAACCCGAGGAGGCAGGAAGACAGACTCTAACCGAAGAGGTCTCCACAGCAGAGCTCATTTCTCTCCCCTTACTGATCTTTAACCAACACCGCAAAAACAACAGAAACAGGAGAGAGCAAAACAAAGGCTCCAAATGGACAGCTATCTACAGAGTGCTGTAACTCACACCAGCAGACACCTTTCCTCAGCACCACCGTGGGTCATGTCACAGCTCGTGTCCATCTGTCCCCCTAAAGCCTCGTGTGATCGTAGTGGGTGCTTTTCCAAAGTGGCTGGAGCTAGTGTGTGATGCTGGGATCAAGGGTGTGTGGTCACTAAATCAGTCTACTGATTGGCCTGGCACAGTTCTGGGTGTGGATGATGGAAAAGCCCACCTTGGGCATGAGTGCCACCTGCCCTCAGGGTATGCATCCTAGGTAACCTACGAAGGACTGAAGGAAGGTTTCGGCCCTTGCTTGCTCTTTGCTGTTTTTTCTGGCTCCTGCCTTCTACTCCATGAACCATTTTTTTCTCCTCTACGATGCACCTTGCCTTGAAACCAGCCAAACTGAAACTTCTATAAACTGTGAGCCAAAATAAACCTTTCCTCCTTTAACTTTAGATGTTGGACATTTTGTCTCGGTCATAAAAAAAAGTAATTAAGATAGGTCACACAGCCCATTTACATAAGTAGAAAAAAACCTGAAAGGCTCCCCTGCATACTATATAATCATAGTAGAACGTAGCTAGAAATTAACAGCGAAGATGCCACAGAAACTATACAAACACATGGAGACTCAACAATAAATTGCTGAATCAATGGATAACAGGAAATTAGGGACAAATTTATAAAGTTCCCAAACAAAAACAGAAACACAACATACCAAAACCTACAGGACATAATGGAAAACAGTTCTAAACATTATAGCTGTGGATGCACACAATAAAAAAAAAAAATAGAGCAATTTCAAACAACCTAATTATGCATCCCAAGGTCCCAGCAGTCAAAGAACAAACCAAATCTGAAAATAATGGAAAGAAATTCTAACGATCAGAGCAGAAATTAATGGAACTGGGACTAAACAATCCAAAGGATCAAAAATGAGGCTCACTTCTGATATGCACCGATGCCCCACAACTGAGGCATGCGCCCACTTCACACCCCGTGAGGCAGGAGGAGTGTGGACATCAGTTACCTCGTGAGGAAATGATTACAGGCCGCCTGGGACGGTGCACACCTGTACTCACAGCAGGTTAGCTCAACAGGCTGCTGTTAGAAGAATCACATGCATGGCTGGTTCAAAAGCAGCAACAAGCCAGGCATGGTGGCTCGTGCCTGTAACCCCAGCACTCGGGAGGCAGAGGCAGGAGGATTGCTGCGAGCGCGAGGCTTGCCTGGGCTATATAGTGAACTAAGGACCGGCCTGAATTACAAAGCAAGACCCTGTCTCAAAAAAACAAAAACAAACAAACGGAAAACAACAACAAAAGCAGCAATGAGGAGGAGCCTGCTGTCTCCTTGTGAACCTTTATATTCTGTCGGTGACCTTGCCCCTCTGGTAAACGGCCCAGGAGGAGGGGAAAGGGTTTATTTGCTGGTTTTTGTCCTTCCTGCTCGAAATAACAGGACACCCCTTGTGCAGGGAGAGCCAGACTCGGGCGCTGTCTGGACACGACCATTCTACGTACGAGACGTGAGTTCAGAAACTCATGAATCAAGTATCTACGAAACACGACTCCAGGAAGAGCCTTAACTGGACGTTCAGGATAAGAAGATGGAGTGAGTGTCCTCCAGAAGTGGATGATCTCGCCGGGCGTGCTGAGGTACCCCCCATCATCTCAACACTAGCAGAAGGATCCTAAATTTGAGGCCAGCCTGGGTCACTTAGTAGGACTATATCTCGAAATGAAAAGTAGAAAAGGCAGGGGATGTAGTTTAGTGTGAAGGTCCTGAGGTCAATTCTGAGTTTGACACACACACAGACACACACACACACACGCACGCGCACACACGGTATGCTGTCAGAGAAAACACAACATGGAAAGAAGCACTTGTCTCGGTCGAGACGCACCTATCCTCCAAAATCAAATCATCTCAAATCCTGGAGCTGGTGGCCTCGACCCCACCCGACCCGTCCCACCACTGAATGAACAAGAGGGGCTGGCAGGGGACCCTGGCTGTGCCCGGAGGTGTGTCCCTGCCCCAGCTCCCCGCTTCCGTCCACGCTTCCTGGCTGCCATGAGCACCCCAGCCAGGCCCTTCTGCCACGCATTTCTGCCCGGAGCAGCTGGAAGACAGACGTGGCAAGCTGAGCTGCAGCCCTCTGTGAGTCTGTGAGTCTGTGAGTCGGGCACCATGTCCCAGGGCGGGAGATGCGGACACAGTGCGGTTCCCGAGTTGCCAGACTGCGACAGCAAGCGCAGAAAGCGCCGCCGTGACTGGGGAAGGGCTGCTCTGTGGGTCCAGAGGTTCTGTTTGGGGCGCAGGGAGTTTTCAAAATAAACAGCAGGAATCTTCACAGTACTGTGAAAAAACCATTCGTGCCACCGAACTCTACGCGTACAAGTGCTCGCAGTGGTAAATTCTGTTTCATACATTTTTACCCCAATGAGGAAATATTTCTTAGAAACTGCTCAGAGTACTTCCAGCTCTTACCAACCCACCCACTTTCAAAAGAAAACGCTTCCCATCCTGTAGGCTGCTGCTAAGAAACGTGTGAAGCATTTTTAGCAACTGTCACACAAAAATAAGCAGCTTATGTTAGGAATGAGGTAATAAAAAAGACCAATAAATCCTCTTTAGCAGATAGAAGTACCAGGTCAAGGAAAGTCACAGCTAATTTTTATTCCAAACATCGGGTCTCCTTCAAGGTCCAGGCAACCAGATTCCCACACAGAAGCAAATTTACAACCTCTGCGCGTCGGACTATGCCTGGGGATTACGGAAGCCGGGACGGGCAGCACCTGGCGAGGACAGACGTGGACCAGCGTCCCGCGTCCCGCTGGAGCACCTGGCGTGCTGCCCGTGCTGCCCAGGCGTCCAGGGAGCCCGGGTCCACTCCCAGCAGATGCCCCAGGCAGCGTGAGCAGGGGGGAGCTGAGCTGCGCCCTCAGCCGCCCACACGGGGGACCCTGCCCTCTCCCGACAGCCCCGTGCTGGGCTGGCGGCTTGGCGCGTCCCCGCTTTTCCGTGAAAGCACGTCCACAGGCAGGAGCTGCACGCTGGGCCCTGTGCCCTCGGCCGCTCTCTCTCCAGACTCCTTCCTACTCTGCTCGGAGGGTTTTCTTAAGGACAGGAGAGTAACCCCACGGTATCCCACACAGGGAGATCTGCTGCCCGCAGATTCAAATGCGCCCGCTGGAGTTTTAAATACCACCTGGGGCGTGTGTGGTGCTGTATACACCGGCAGCCCCAGCACTCCGGGAGGCTGAGGCAGGAGGACTGCACGTTTGAGCCCAGCCTGGACAACATAGTGCCTTAGTGAGATTCTGTCTCAAAATAAAGAGATGGAGAAGTGGCTCAGAGTGACAGCCTTGGGCTCAGTCTCCCCTGTTACTGTAAAAGAAACCATTGGGATGCTTGGAGACAACTGTGCACCCTAATTCACATGGAGGGATCCATTTTCTTTGTGATGGGGCTGTGCCTTACTCAGGAAATTCTACCTTTGCCTGACAGTGTGAAGACTCTCGCTACTCATTAATTCTTTCGCTCAGATGCATAAAAGGCACATTGTTTTTCCACTTTTGGCTGCTGCACTGGCCCAAACTCGACTGTAGGGCTCAGTGTGCAGCAAGGGCCCGGCTCCCGGCCCTTGGGTCAGTGCAGGGCCTCGGACCCGCAGGGCCCTGTCTGCCCCACACCCCCGCCCTCTGGGTTTCCTGTGTCCCTGGGCCCGATCTCCCAGGGGGCCCACGCGCTCCCCTGCGGCTGTGCCTAGGGAGCCCCGGTGCCCGACAGCGACAGCGCAGCCGCCTCTCACACTCCGCCCTTCCCACAGCCGCCTCCGCTAGTCCTAAGCCCTGACTCCAGCTCCTCCTTGTTAAAGTTAGAAAGCACTGGTCCAGTCACAGCGGCAGTCTGCCGGCGACTGGGCGCACCGGGCACTAATTAAAAGATGGCGGCGAGACGGCGTCACCATGTCCCACGTGGTCACCCCGGCCACAGCGGCGCTCTGCCTCTCCAGGGCTCCAAGATTCTTGTTTCACAGTAATAGGGGGCTGAAGCCCCTGGGTCATGTCCTCGGTCTCTTAATCTCTCTAAGTCACTAAGTTGCCAAGGCTGGCCATGATCTTTTGATCCTCCTGCCTCAGCCTCCCAGAGTGCTGGCTGACAGGCGTGCACCTGCATACCCAGTGTGTCACACGCCTTAGCAGCACACTGTACAATACTGGTACTTGCATCAAATTTATTCCTAGAAGGCCAGAGATTTAGCTCAGTGGTTCCGGCACCTGCCTCACAAGCGCAAGGCCCTGAGTTCCATCCCGGTAACCACATACAATGCTGGGCGTGGTGACTCACACCCACCAGCCATCAATACCACACACCACAGTGCCAAGCGTGGTGGCTCATGCCTGTCATCCCAGCACTCAGGAGGCAGAGACAGGAGGGTTGCTGAGTTCAAGGTTTGCCTGGGCTACATAGTGAGCTCAGGGCCAGCCTGAACTACAAAGCGAGACCCTGTCTCAAAAAAAAATTTATTCCTAGACACCTCATAATTATTGTCACTATCATAAATGGTCTTTATACAGTCCATTTCTTATTTCCCACTAGGTCTGAAAGTACTATTACATTCGATATATTGTTCCCACGTTGTAGCTGCTAACTAAAGAGCCCTGACCCACTGACAAAGTTTCATCTCCCTATCATTATGGATTTAAGTTTTGAATATTATTTGCGAATAGGTGCAAATTTCCTCTCTTCTTTCCAGCTTCTGTTTCTTTTGGGGAGGGGGTTACCAGGGATAGAACTTGGGCCCTTGTGCTTCCAAGGGAGGTATTAGCTCAGTACCACTTGAGCTAAATCCCCAGCTGGCTTCTGTGTTTTCACTTGCTTCCTGCTTGATACTGGGCACGGGACACCGGGGCCTGATACTGCCCAGGACAGCGGGCAGCCATGCCTGACTCTAGGTTTTCTAACACTTCCCCAGAGTGCGAAGTGCACCATAAGATTCTGACAAGTGAATTTTAACAGAAAAGCAAGACTCTTTCTTAGTACTGGAAGAGTCTTGTTGTTATTTGCCCTGTAGTATAATAAGCAGAAAAAGGCAATGCATACGTTGTTTACATCAAGTAAAACAATCACTTACTTTTTCTTAATTCTTTGAACATGTTCAGTGTGTTCATTATACGCTTAATGGTAGAAGCTTAAAAGTCCCAACACTGGGAGAAATGAGGCAGCGAGATCACGGTCTGAGACCCTGTCAGAAAAAGGGAAACAATAGTTCTGTGAATGTAGCTCAGCCGAAGGCCTGGATTCCTCACAGTACTGCAGGAGAGGGAAGTAAAAACACGTGCCCAGCACACACACCTGGTATTACACAATAAACCCACTCGCACATTTCTTTTGTGCAGTAGATTGTCCACTTTTTCAATTTGTACATGTGGTCTCAGGTTATTTCTCTATTCCACTCCTCACTGGAGGCCGTTCGGGGTCTAACTGATGAGCAGCCCTCCTGGAAGACACGACTCTCCCAGCCGAGGAGGCGGAGCTTCCGCGTAACCTTACTCTGTAGGCCGCTTGGCCCCCGAATCACCCCCAACTGTCCTGATGTCTGCACGGTCCTGGCCTCTCCCCGCCCTTTGCCGCTGGTGGGGACTGCGCCCTGGGGGTTCACACACGCTGGGCTCTTCCTTCTTCTACTCGGAAAACAGAACCTCAGGAAGCTGCACAGATGCCCAGGCCGAGCTGGAGCCCACGGCCCTCCGACCTTAGCCTCGCGACCTGGGAAGGCCACTGGGGGGGCATCATGCCTGACTGAGGGTGTCTTCACGACTCACAGAGCGGATCTGGAGGTCTGACTCTCTCGGGTCTGTCCCTTGAGAGCGAACAGAGGTGTCTATTTTATCTTTTCAGAGCAGCCAGAGTCGCTCTCTGGAACGCTGCCGTCCATCCTGGGCTCCACAGTCTCGGCCTCCGCCCCGGACAAGGCCCACTTGTGCTCCAGGGCCCGCTCTCCTGGCCCATCTTCCCCGCATGCTCACCAAGTATCACAAGCCCGCTGCCAGGGGCTTCGCAGACCGGGCCTGGGCACCTGGCCGGGGCCCCGAGGGCGGCCCTGAACCCGCCCCTCCCGGACGCCCGCTCAGGCTCCCAACCCGTCTCGCGGCCGTGCCGGGCTCGCTGGCTCTTACCTGGGTGACAGGTGTCAGACCGGGTCTCCGGACCGGGATGAGTGAGGTCCACGCGGTCCTAAAGGAAGGACGAAGGGCGAGGGGTCAGGGGCGTCACACTCCACCACCCCTCCCGCCCACGCGCGCGCTTCCCGCCTCTGCTGACGGTGGGCTACACTCCACACGGGGAGGGACGGCCGCGCCTGTCCTCCTGGCGGGGACGGCTCTCTAGGGAGCACGGTGCGCACCAGACGTGCCGGCCGCCGCCCGGGGGCCCCAGCCGGCCCACGGACACGCACACGCGGCCACCCTCTCCTCTCCCCGGCCCCTGCGCCTCCTCTATCTGCCCCTCACTTTTATTTCTCATCAGTCCACGTTTGCGGCGGGACTCGAACGCGCATGTAACACCTCTGAATTCTCTCCCCACCCCAACCCCTCCTGCTCCGCTCTGCTCCCGCTCGGTCCCGCTCGAGGAAGCCCGACTTCCCTTTTCTTCAGTTACCTCTTCCCATGTCCCCTCCCGCCTACTTGAAAGAGATCTCCCTGCTTCCCATGACCCATCTGTTATTCTGGTTTGTATTTACACCTCGGGCTTCTCGTGTAAGAGAAACCACGTGACAGTTACGCTTGCGCATCGGATTGACTGGTGCCCATGCCTACCCCTGCGGCACGGACAGGAAGCCCCTGAGGTCCTACATAGAGGGTGCCCTCCGAGCAGGGCCACGAGCTCGCACAGCTTCCCAGACATCCAGCGAAGAGAAGCAGTTTAGCCAACAATATGGAGACCCCCAAGCCCGTAATTCTAGAAAAAAATCTTCCTGGAAACACAGTCTACCCAACAGAAAAAAAACATTAAGATGTGGGGGAAACACGGCTTTTAATATTTCTATGCTTACAGACACCAGCCGTGATTAACGTGTGGTGGGGAGATGTCAATTTCCTCTTACAGACGGACGAAATCTGTGGAATTTTTATAGCATAGGAAAGAAAGGTCTGGTGTTGTGCCAAAAGGATGAGGCATTCACTAGAACCTGCTGCGGAGAATTATACTTGTATTTATCTATCACTCTGTCATCACAGATGCCGTGCGGAGACCCCTCCACTTCCCACTGCATCCAACCCCACCTGACCCATCACGTGCAGGAAATGCCGTAGTAAGATGCACTACACCCAGACTACCACCCAACCACCCCCTCCAGAACAGCGCCCCCTGGCGCCAGCTGGTGCTTTTCCTCACGGGGGGGGGGCGTTCCGAGGAATGGGAGGGATTTTCACCAGCACCCCTTTCTTTCTCTTTATTTTCCCACCCAAAGAAATACCTTTATTTACTAATCATATGGAGTATGTCCTCATATTAAAATCTGAAGATGTTTAAGAAAAAAATGAAGTGAAAGCTCAAACCTACTCTCATACCAAGGGGGTCACATGATTGGTTTCCTGAATATCTCTTCAGAAAAACAAAAACAATAAACTATTATGTGCACATGTACAAGATTGCTCAGTGTTCATGGCGCACATACACTACACGTGGTCCTATGGGGCCGCAAACACAACTGATCCTGACTTGTAGGTGGGAACCTCAATCCTGTTCCATACACTACTGTGTTTTCACGCAGCTCTTTGGAGTTTTCCAGGTCAGCAACGAGACCCCACTGGCTAAACACTGCCACAGCCCTTGCTTGTGGAGCCCCCAGCGATGTCTGCATCCCCTAGCCAGCCAACGCCCCCTGGTGGACACGGAGGTGGTTAAGGCTCCCCGAAGGCCACATGTGAAGGCTGGGTTCTAGCCCACTGCACTGAGGGTGCCCTGTGGAAGACAGTGAGAACAAGGTCACCTGTGGAGGGGATGTGAGACCCTACCCCACACCTCTCTTGCTTCCTGGTGCCTCGAGGTGAGCAGGCCTCTCTGCCATGATGCACAGTGGCCCCAGAGGTACGTCCAGGCCGAGGACCATGGACTGAACCCTCCGACACCGCGAGCCACAGTCAGCTCCTTCTCTGAAGTCACCACCACAGGCCCCGGTGGCAGGAACAGCACGCAGACAGAGCCAGCATCTGACAAGAGTCAGAGGACTTCTGGGGACCGGAGTGGGGACACCAGCAAGGGCCTGCGCAGAGGTGCTGAGCAAGGAGCTGGCCGGCTGGGCAGGAAGAGGCTCCTAGTCCCCTTGGGCCCCTGGGTCTCCCTGCCCGCAGCCACCCAGGGAATCCCTGCAGCCCCTCAGCAAGCTCTGTCTGCCCACTCTGCTCTTTCCTTATTCACAGAAACTCTGTTTTCTTTTTTTCTCAATTAAAAAAACAAGCCAAGTATAATCTTTGGAAACATAGAGTAGATATAAAACCAGCCCACATTTGCTGCTGGAGAGCTAATAGTGTACTTGTGATCTTTGCCTGTTTTTCATACACAGGCAGGCGCTGTGGAAATCGGATTGTGTAAACTATTTTGTGCTTTGCTCCCAGCTGCCTCAGCTTCTGCAAGTAATATGATAAGAAGTTATTTTTAAGCCTTGGTAAATACCATTTTTTTTCATACTAAAACTACTGTCCTAGACACTTTCCAATAGTTTGCAACACCCACATCACATAAATAATGATCAAACAAGTGCCTCTGGGCATAAAGTCTTGCCCATATTTCTGATTATTCGCTGCGGATCACTGAAGTCCCAAGGCAAGGCCAAAGGTCGCGTGTGCTTTCTGCAGGACTCTGGACTCACGGCCGAAGTCTTCCACGCCTCATTTCATAAGCCTAGGCCACCAGGTCTGGCCCTGGCTACTGTTCTGGAAATGTTTTGGTTGCCAATTAGAGGTAAGCAGGACATGGTGGTTGTAATGCCACCACTCTGAGCCTGAGGCAGCAGGACTGTGAGCTCAAGCGAGCCAAATTAGCGAGACCCTGCCTCAAAATAAAAGAATGAAAAGAGCCAGGGATAGAACGCAGTGTGAAGACCCTGGATTCAATCCCCAGTACCGCGCACACACACACACATTCCACAGCTCAAAAATATAAATGTACCTTTTAAATTTTGGCAGGCAGTTTAGGATCACAGTTCTGCTCACTCAAGAAGCCAAGAATGATTTAATGCAAGTTGAGCCGCTCTTACCTGAAGGGCTTGGGACCAGAAATGTTTTGGACTTGAACATTTTTTTCAGATTTTGGAATCTCACGATGAGCCCCTAATCCTAACACGAGGCTTAGTTATGTCTCATATACACCTTATCCACACATCCTGAAGCGCAGTTCATGCAACATTTTTAACAATTTTATCCCTGAAACAAAGTTTCATGGTGTGAAGTTTTCCACTAGTGGATGCATATGGGGGTCCCTAAAGTGCCCGATTCTGGAGTATTCTGATTTTGAATTCTGGATTAAGGATCCTCAACCTATAATCTGAAATATGATGGTATTTGGAAAATAAAGCCAAAACGCAAAAGGCAGTAGAGAAAGCTAGCCCATGACTATAGCACTGAAAGTGAATCTCTAGCTGGACGCGGTGACACACGTCTGCAATCCCCCTGCGCAGGGAGGCTGAGACAGGAGGAGCCAAAGTTTTGGTCTCAAAATAAAAAATAAACAAAGGGCTGAATACGAAGCTCTAGGTAAAAACCCTGACTTCAGTCCCTCGCACTGAAGGATTAAAAAAAGGACTACTCCACTGAAAACCCAAGTTTTTCTGCACCCTCCAGGCACCCGCCTCTGAAGATGCCTCCTTCCGCCCTGCCCAGGCTGCATGGCCACGGACGGCCTCCAGGGGACGCTGCTCCCACCGTCGGCACAGGCCGCACTGCAGCAGCCTGGCTTCAGCCTGGAGAGTCAGAGCAGGAGCATCAGGTGGGGCGACTCGTGGGAAGGAGACCCACCTTCCATCTGTCACCACGGCTTTACTGAGCGGTCAGTCACACACCTGTCACCTGCTGAAGTGTGGGGCCGGCGAGCGCCCGGGTGGCGACGGAGCCTGACAACGTTCGCCGGAGTCTAATTTTAGAGCTTTTCCATCCCCACAAAGCAGCCTCGCGCCGGGCCTGTCAATCTTGACAAATAGTTTTCCCAAAATAAGACGCCTCCGCCCAGCCGGTGTGTGGCTCCCGCTCCCACCAGGGGGGCAGAGGCAGCCCGGCCTCGGGTGCGGGCATCAGCCCGACCTTCAGGTGAGCACGGTGGCTCCGGGGCCCTGGCATGGCCCAGAGGCTGAAGGGCCCAGGCTCGGCACGCGGGCACAGAGCTCGCTACGCTCCCACCCGGCCGGTCGTCTCCTCTGCTCCCTCCACTCGCCGACCCCGCATCACCCTTCACCTCCGCTCCCGCCAGAGCTACCTTCCTGCGCCAGGACCTGCGCGGCCCCCAGGACCCCACTGTCCCCAAGCCCACCTCCCCCAGCTCTGCCACCTCTGCAGCGCCTGCTCCAACGCGGCCAGCCCAGGCATCTTCACGTGCCCTCCTCCGGCATCGCCGCTGCACCTGCCACCCTTCGCGTGCACAAATCTCCCCTCATAACAAGGCCATGGCGCAGACACTGGACACCCACGTCTGTTAGAGCGAGGCAGGCAGCACCACAAGGCCCAGTGAGTCCTGCCGACTCGGGGGCATCAGAGTGGTGCTCTGGAGATCGCAGATTGCGCCCCTGGCAGAAGGTTGATCTGTGTGTGTAAGTAAAGGAGCCTCCAGCGCCAGGGGAGGGAGCACCGGAAACAGGCAGAGCGATCCCAGCGCTCTCACAGGGCAGGGACTGCACAGCCGAGCTGGCACATGACAGCTCTGAAACTCGCCACGTTCAGTCCTCGACGCACTGTGGTGAGATGTTGCCCTGGCACTCGGCACTGTCTGCCTCAGGACGTGCTCCCCTTTGCACCCACAGAAGTGGGTGCTCATCCTACCCCTAGAACCAACAACCGGCAAGTACCAAGGTAAGAGTGTGTGTGTTCCTACAGGCCCACACGCAAAACATCCTTAGCGTGCCACACTGCACAGTCCTTAGCAGGGTGTCCGTGATGGTGATGGGCATCGAAAAGAGATTTTGACCTGGCTGACAAAGATGAATGGAGATCAAGCCTCAGAAGCATCTTGTTTTTTTCAAGAAGCTTAACTGTGCCCCCCAAAAAGCTCCAATGAGAAGATCACCCCACGAGAGCTAGCACCCACCATGTAAATTTACAACGCCTGGCATCCAAACGGCAATCACAAGGCACGGAAAGAAAATCAGGCCCATAGGATAAAAGACATAAGCCCAGAGGAGAGCACCTGGAAATGCCAGACGGCAGAAGGAGGAGATGGTGTGTTAGAACAAAACAGTCAGCCCACCCCACGTGGTCAGGGAGGCAGGAACCGGACGAGGAGAGAAACGGAAGATGTGAATGTGCCGATTCGCCCTCTGTGATGGGGAGAGGGGTGGGGCCAGCTGAGTCCACACCAGTCTCCGCTTCAGGTTGCCAGAGCTGCGCCCCAGACCCCGCAGGACCCTCCCTGTGGGGAGCCCAAGAAGTAACAGGCGCTATCCAGAGGGACACACGGAGACAGCAAAGATGGCAGGTGGCGGCCTCCGTTATGCCAGACACAGGGCAGGCGGCTCTGGGCTCTGGGGAGGGGCCGGTGAGCACCAGAGGAAGCAGCCTCCGCTGACTCCCAGCGCCGGGCCAGTGGGCCAGGCCCCGCGGCTGTGGGCTGCGGTACACGCGGACAGCACCTGCGGGGAGCCCGTGTGGGCGTCTGCGAGGTGGAGCGGTCGGGTGAGGCCCGAAACACAAGCCCGTCCCTTTCCACGCCCAAGGCCACGGGCTCCTGCTTCACCTCAGGCTCGGGCCGCACTGGCCCGTCCTCAGGAGGGTGCATGCGCCCTCCCGCGCCGGAGCCGCAGAGAGAAACGGCAACGGCCCAGCTATTCATAGGGTCGCCCGGCTGCCACAGACAGCGCAGGACGCAGAGCCAGCTGACTGCCATCGCGGGACGCCAGCTGCCAGGCTGGACCTTCCAGGGCCGTCACCGAACGGGACGGCGCTCGCGGGGAAGGCGGGGAGCGCTGGGGCAGCGGGGTCCGCGCACGGGCCCGGGCGGTGGGAAGAGCCGCTGCGCGTCCACTCTTTAGGAAAGGAGCGGTCCAGTCAGAGACGCAGCGCCAGGAGCAAGTGGACAAGCTTCCTCGAAGGGAGGGCATGTGAGTCTCGGGGAATTCGGGCATCGCCTCTCACTGCAGCACATTTTACTGAAGCACTGGCTCGATTTCACGAGTCCCCTCACTGGTCCACTTCTGCCCAAAACGTGACAGCGCGTCTCGCCCACCTTATCTAACAGATCTGGGTTTTTTTCTACAAAGTCACAATGACCGCGAAAGGGAGACGTTCTGAATCCGCTCAGGACACTGAGGCAGCCGGGACAGTGCAGCTGAAGACCCTCCGGGAAGAGGACCCCGAGCCGCGGCGGGAGGTGGCCGGGACGGCGGGGTGAATGTGCTGGAACTGAGGGGTTCAGAGAGGGATTTATGAAGCATGTCTCTTACTGTCCTCCACTTTCAAATTTAAACCAGGGCTGTATTTTTCTCACACCTGATATGTGTGCACGTGCACGCGTGCACACGTACACATACATGCACCGACCCACCCACATGTACACACACCGGCGGCACAAAGACACTGTCCACAGGTGCGTGTCAGCACCACGTCCAAGGCTCACCGCCCTCCCACCAGCTCCACGGAGCACGTCTCCCGCCGAGGACAGACCCTCAGTCTTCCAGAAGGTCTCAGGCCTTCCCCACCCGCGAGCCCCAGTGGGCACTGCGCCGGGCAGGGCTCACGAGGGCTCTCGGGCCTTCCTCCGCAGCGGAGTCCAGGGGCGGCCGTCAGGGCCGCACCTCTGCACCCCGCGCTGGCACGGTCCCCGGGGAGACCTGCAGGATGCACACAGGAAACGGGCCGACCGGCCCCACCCAGACGCGCGCCAGCCCTCAGACGAGAACCAGAAGCCCAGGGCAGCGGCTCCTCAGGCACCCCGGGAGCCTGCAGGCTGAGGCTGGCACGCTCTGCCCCGGCGGTGCACCCCGAGGCGGTCCTGGGACGCAAGGGGGGCAGGGCACCCGCACGGGCCCTGCTCACGAGGAGGAAAAGCAAACACGGGTGCGGCTGCAGAAGTGGCACTAGGAAGCCCAGTTCTGCAAGAAAAAGAAAGCTGGCGACCAGGACAGCGGGTCCTGAGAGAGAGGCGCTCAGGCTGCCCGGGGCTCAGCCCTGCAGGGTCACACCCCCCAGCAGCCAGCGGGCACCCCAGCCACTCCTTCGCACGAACAGCCCGGGGCGCAGACTCGGAAGCTGGCTTCCCAAAAGCTCCCTGTGCATCCCGAACGGGCCCCGGCGCACACTGATGCCTGGCCCTCCGGGGGCTGGACGCTCGCAAGCCATGCTGAAACCTAGGGGCAGAGACTGCTCTCCCCAGAGGCCCGGGGCGGAAGACCCCCGGAGCCAGGAGGGGACTCGGTTTCTGCCCGGTCTCTGTTCCACCGCTTCTCTTTACTTTTTTCCCCCAGTACTAGGGATTGAACCCAGGGCCTTTGCACTGCACTATAGACCTTGTCAGCCCTTTTAAGTTTCACATTTAGACAGCATCCCACTAAGTTGCTAAGTTGGTCAGACTAGGTTTGAACTTGTAATCGTCCTGCCTCAGCCTCCCAGAGTTCCAGGATTGGCCCATGATTCTGAGCTTACGGTGAATCACAAAATCAGGCCCTCAGGCTGGCACAGCCTTGAGAGACCAAGCACTTAGCCTCCCGGGCACAGAGCATCTGGGAAGAAAAACACAGACCGCCCCACACACCTGTCGGGCTTCCCGGTTTTGCACTTTGACCCTGGAACTCGGTGCTTTTCCCAGGCTGGCACTACGAGGTATGATCCTATCTGGAGACAGTGGGCAGTGCAGCAGAGGCCCGTGGGTGCCAGCAGGCCCATGTCCTGAGGGCAGACCCTGGACACTCCACAGCGTCCATGCAGGAGGCACAGTGCAGCTCCCGACGTCTGACTCGGGACGGGGTCAGCAGGGTGGCGCCTCCTGGTACCCCAGCCCGCGGGCTCCAGACTCAGCCCTGCTGGGTGCGGGCCACCACCACCTCTCTTGCCAGCTGCTTCGCTGGGTTCAGAACCATCACCGTGATGCCTAGGTCCTCCTCTGCCAATGGCCCGCCGGTGCCCTCTCCCTCTAATACGTACCCCCTGGACCCCGAGCTGGCTGCTTAGCCCTGACATGGCGCAAAGGCAAAACACAGGAACAAAGATCTCTAAAAAGCTTGTACCCTGAGAGAGGGTAATTTCCACACATTTCCTGTGATTCCCCACAGCGACGGCGACAGCAAAAACCCTTTTCCTGCCAGGAAGGAAACTGAGGTCCAGAGGGCTACGTGATTTCTCCAAGATGGCAGAACTCTGAGGTACTGGGTCTGAAAGCGCCAGCCTAGGGCCCCAGACGTGAGCCCCTTCTACCTGCGAGAGCTCCGTCCCGCCCATTCCCGCCCGCTCCCTCATGGCTGAAGCCAAAGGCAGGATGAACACACACAAACAGTTTTGGTATTTCAGTATCTATGTCTGTCTGTCTGTCTGTCTCTATGGTGGACCTGCCTGTGTCCCAGCACCAGGCAGCTGAGGCAGGAGCATTGCCACAAGTTCAAGGCCAGCCTGGGCTACATAGCAAGACCCTGTCTCAAAAAGCAAAACAAAAAGTCCTGTCTCAGTGACTCCATGGTGAGCCGCAGCTATTAGAGAACACTGCTCGAATTAGAAAATTATTTGTACTCTCAAGATTTTAAGAAGAATTTTCTCCATAAAACCCTGGAGATTTCTCTAATTGCTATAATTGCAGATTGCTCAAGAATGGAGCCTACTGTAAATCATCCCGTTTTCTGAGAAATGCTGGCACTGTCATCCGAGTTTCCAGGAACACACAATGGAGATGCCAAGTCCCGCTGCCGGGCTTTACGAGAGCAGGACAGTTGCCTTCGGCAGCCGCCGAGGCCAGGCTGCGGCAGTGCGACCAGGCCACCGAGGTCCTCGCAGCATCCACCCAGCGGGCACAGCCCGGGGCGCGGCAGGAGGGAGCGCCAGCTGGTCTCTGAGTGGGAGCCCTGGCGAGCGCCCCGCCCCTTCCGCCTGCGCTGGAGGAGACTGAGCAGTCAGCCTTCCCAGGCCGCGATCCGGCCCTAGCGTCCACCCTGTGCCCGGATGGCGGGGAAGCCCCGGAGAGGCCTCCTAGACACTCTGCTCAGAATCCACAGGCCCTGGCCATGGGGGGCACGGCGTGGGTAGGACCCAGAAGAGCCAACGGCACGTGGCCGCCAGGAAGCCACCTGTGACCAGACACTGTGGCCCATGGCTTCCACCCAGCCGGTCCCCACAAGAACAAGGAGACGGTTATGTGTGTGGCAGAGGGGCCCTTCCTGGAGTCACACGCCAGACCGGGGTGGAGGTGGCCCCAAAGCTGCCCGCTGGCTTCCGTCCGGCTGGCCACTGACTGCGCTCTGTGTCTACAGGCACCAGCCGGGGTCAGGGCGCGGACTCCTCAGGCCTTCTCTGAGCCCTTGCTCCGCTCAGAAAGCACAGAGGGCAGGAAGGCAGCTCTGCGCAGCCCGACGCTAAGGGCAGATGCTCATCCCTATTGCTGGGAAGAGACTTCATAAACAAGGGAGAAAAAGCATGTTCGGCAAGGGCAGAACTCTAACAAAGGCCAGAGCGCACGGAGGGCATCAAAGTTAGGGCTCTTCCGGCAGTCAGAGACAGACGACCAAGTGTCCGTAAGGGTAAACTGAGGCTCGCACTTCACGCACATAAAGCAGTCGAGGAACTGAAGGAAAGAGCACACCTGGCTTCCAGGGCAGAGGGAGCCGGACGGGGCAAAGTGGCATCAGGGCCGCGGTGACAGCCCAGGCAGGAAGGCAGCTCACTCCCTCCTCCGTCCTGCTCCCACAGCCGGGGTTGTGCGTCTTCAGGGAACGCCAGACCGCCCTCATCTCTGACCCGCCAGCAGGGTCCATTGTCCATGTCCCTGGCCCCTAACACTCGCCACTCTACTCGGGTCCAGCCTGCCCGGTTTCCTCCCACTTACCCACCCAGAGCCTGCCTGAGCCAAGGCAGCGGGCTGCCCCATGCCCCACACCCCCTGGGCACCCTGTTGCTGCCTCTCTAGTCCCCTGGGCCCCTTGGGCTGCCCTCCAACTTGTGCACCCGCCGGAGTTCCTGGGCAGGCCCAACACAGAGAAACACATGGCTATCTTCTCCCTGGAGTTTTGAACTTAATTTGGGTGGAGTGTGGAAAATACCACTTAGATATGCTCATTTTATTACCCCTGAAAGTACGTGTCAAGGCAGAGTGCTCCTCAGCCAGAAGTACACAGACCCCCCAACCCCCCAAAAAGCCCAGCGGAGCCCGTTCCCTCACAGGAAGTGAGCTATAGTTAGGCGGCTGAGAGGCTGAGTCGGCTCTGTCTCCAAAAGGAGTATCGAAGACCGCAGGAGAGCAGTGCCCTGTGACGTGGGATGGAGCGGTCTCCCTCAAGATGGGGGGAGACAGGAGCCCCAGCGCAAAGCAATCTGACAAGAAAAAGAAACAAAGTGCACCCAAACTGGAAAGAAAGAACTGAAGCAGGATCTGATTACAGCTGAAAATCCTAGAGCCCACACTAAAAAACAACTAGGAGAGTTGACAAATTCAGCAAAGGTATAGGATACAAAAATCAATACACACACATCGATTGGGTTCTAGATTAAGAGCAATCCAATGAGTAACAAAAAAACAATTTCATCTGTAATAGTTCCAGGAATAATAAGGTATTTCAGAATAAAATGGATGAAAGCCCTGTACACAACAGCTATGAAACACTGCTAAAAGAACATAAAGATAACATAAATAAAAATGCGTTTCATGCTCATAGCTTGGAAGATCTAATTCTGTCTAAATGATCCACAGAGGCAATGCGCTGTCTTATTGGAACCCCACTGGCACTTTGCACAGAAGTAGAAAAATAACCTGAAATTTACGTGGATTCTCAAGAGTAGCAAATAGACAAACAGGCTTGAGAAAGGCCAGCTCCAGGCGCGCAGTGCTCCAGACCCCGTGTGCAGCACTGAGATCCCGGCGCCAGGCTCGGGACAGACAGAGGCTGCAGGAGGCACAGCCCAGGCAGGAGCGCGGCGCGGAGCAGCCGGGCACTGGGGCTACTCCCGCGGAAAGGACGGTCTTCCTGGGGAACGGGCTGCCCAGGAAAAACGGGTAACGGCACGTAAAACCCAGGTGGGCCCTGACCTTCCATGGCAACCGAACTAACCAGGAGAAAAGGCCCAGAGCAAGAGCTAAAGTGACAAGACTCCCGCTGGAGAACTCGGAAAAACCTTAAGGACTCTGGGTTTGCCTGTTTTTCAGGACGGGGCACTGAGGGTACAGGCGAGAAAATATATCAGTTCAAACCTCTGGTGTGCTGCCATGGTTAGAACTGAGATGCCCGCCAAGTCCCTGTGTTTGCAGAGTGACTGGGTGACGGGGCTCCTGCCTCCTTAACGAACCGTCCACTCACGAGTTCCCAGCCGAAGGTGCGGTCCAGGCCGCCCTCCAGGACTCACCGGACAGGAACCACAGGGCACAGTGCTGTTCCCAGCTGTTCCTGTCTGTCTCTGCTTCCTGGCCACCACGGGCTGCACGCTCTCCCCTCTGCCAGGCTTCGTGCCATCTTGTGTGTGCTTCGCAGCCAGCAGAGCACAGACTGAAACTAGGAGCCAAGAAAACCTCTCCCCCTTTAGTCGTGGGTGTCCCGGCACCCACATTCTGTCTCAGCAGTGATGGCAAAATGGCTGAGACGTGCATCACGGGACTTATCAAGAGGCCAAAGAAGGACCCACAGAAGGGGCCCCGTGCGGGCAAGGCACACACGGAACGCTAACAGGGCACCGCCAGAGTCATCAACAAACGAGACGAGAACCTGCTAAGGGACCTGAACAGGCGCTTCGGCGACGGGCACAGAGACCCGTCCCAGGGGCACCAGTCCCGTCCGCAGCCACCGAGGAACCGCTTCGCGAGCCACAGGCAGCCTGCAGCTCTTCCCGACAACACAGGGGCTCCCCGGCAGCGACGGGAGGGCCAGGAAGCGTCCGGCCCCACCAAAGGCCCCTGTCCCACCGCGGTGTCCCCACATCCTCTAATACTGAAGTCAAACTTACACATCCTAAAAAAAAGGACGGAAGTCCGTGGATCTTCATGAGTTACGACCTTACAAAAATTTAAATAATCCTCTTTATGAAGTGTGTCCTTCTGTCTTAGACTAGAGTTCAGAAAAATAGTTCACGCAAAGTCAAAAGTTGGCTGATACTAAGGCCAATGTTTTTCTTCACAATGTCAATATTTACACTTCCGGTCCAGCAGCTGAACTTGAACACGGCTCTGTTCGGATGTCATGTTTAGTTTCCCACACGCGGGGCAGTTCATGCCCGTTAAATTACAGCTCTCCCATTGTCATAAACGCGAGACATGCTATACCCAGGACGCTTTTTCTGCGAAGTCTGCTGGGCCTTCCTGTCCGCACTCGGAGAGCCGGGAGCCTGCAGGCGGCGGCAGCGGGGGGGCTGGGTGTCCCCGCCCACTGCAGAGGCCGCTCTCACCAGGGACAGGGTCACCCTGGTGCCTCTACTGGGCACCTCTCACACTGTGACAGAAGCAGATGACCAGGGCAGGGAACGAACCCCGCTTTCTCCTCTCCCGACGCCGGCTCCCCCTCCCTGACCAACCGCTGGCCAACCGAAGGGGCTGGGTCCCGGACAGCACAGGGTCCCCGGGCGCAGGGACGGTGGGGGACCCTCTCAGCCCAGCCCTCGTGCCCACCCCCGGCGGCAGCAGCACCATGAGATTCTCGGGCCCATCCCGCCAGGCTAGAAAATCATAGCTGAGCCGATCATCAGCGCGCACCTGTGAGCCCAGCACCCTGGGAGGCTGAGACAGGAACACCAAGTTCGAACCCCAGCTGGGCAGCTGAGTGAGGCCCTGTCTCAAAATAAAAAGTAAAAAAGGAGCCGGGCGTGGTGGCTCACGCCTGTAATCCCAGCACTCAGGAGGCAGAGACAGAAGGATTGCTGAGTTCGAGGCTTGCCTGGGCTACATAGTGAGCTCAGGGCCAGCCTGAACTACAAAGCGAGACCCTGTCTCAAAAAAAAAAAAAAAAAAGAATAAATCTAAAAAAAGTAAAAAAGGCCCAGGCAAGCAGGTGGGTGTGAGGACCCTGTGTTCAATCTCACAGAAAGCAGAGAAGAAAAAGAAAGCTAGGACCCACAGCCCCCTTGGCTTCCACAGGACAAGCTTCCGGCCCTGGCACCTGCCCGAGGCGGGAAGGACCAGGTAACCTTGTAATGCCAGCCGCAGCGTGAGGGCCGGAGCGCTGTTCACTGCCCAATCCCTGCCTGCCCGCCCGCCCGCAGCGGGCTCCTGCTCCCTCCTCCCTCCGGCCTCCTCAGTGCAGTGCCTGCTCACAGGACTCCAGGGTGGCAGCCGAGCTCTACATGGCGCAGTGCTGGCTGGCGAGCAGCCTCTGTGGCACAGGCCAGCATGGCGAGGGTCTTCTGTAAGGGCTCAGTCCCCAGAGGGCACAGGTGAGGCCTCTGCTAGAACTCGGGTGACTGCACTCACCCTTGTGCCCTGAAGGAACCTCAGACCCCACCCTCGCCCTGAGGCTCTCAGAGACAAGCAGCCTCTCCCAGGGTCCCCCCAAGGTATCCTTCTCCCTGTGGTGGGCACTGGGACCCTCACACTGAGAGTCAGAAACAAGCCCTCCTCTCTGAGCTGTTCATCTCAGGCCAAGAACACAAACCAGCTCCGAACACTGATCTTCCTCCATGTTTTACAAAGTCACAGTATTTTAAAGCATGGTCTCCTTAAGTCACTAAATTGCCCAGGCTGGACTCCAGCTCGCAACCCTCCTGTCTCAGCCTCCTGAAGTACATACTCAGCCAACCATTGGTTTTATATTCTCGGCACGTCGAAAAGATTCGCTTGGCACATTCAACTCAATAATTTACCAGTTCCTTCCACCGAAGTGGTCCAGCAGAAAACTGCAGAAGTTCTAATCCGAGGGCGACCCACATCTGTTTCCTTGACTCAAAAATCACACTGAAGGCTGGACAACGCAGCCCACGAGCACAGCGCCACCCTGTGGCAGCCACACGCCACTGCCTGCTTCCTCCTGTATGAAGCATCAACAGTCCCTGCAGTGCCACAATCTGCCACGAGGGGACAGAAGACTCCAGTCATGCCTCACCGGGGTCCCCTGCTGCACAGCTATGTGGACAGCTTTGCTCCCCCATAAACCCCTAGGCCTGAGCCTTGAGCTCCCAAGCAGACCCCCCAGCAAGCCTCAGCTTCCGGGTGCCAGGAGGGCCCAGTGCTGGACGCTGGCTTCTGCTTCCAACCCCTGTCCTGGCGCCTGTGCCCAAGCCCCGCTGCACTGGGTGACCTGAGGCATGGTGCTCACCCAACTCGAGAAAAGGGACGTTTTCCTCGGATGAAAACTCCGTGTATCTTGACCTCACCCTGCTGGGCGGGGCACCTGGGAGGCCGCGCTGGCCCCGTCCGAGGACCCGAGGCTCAGGGACTGAGCACAGCCCGAATTTCACCATCGTGCCTGGCACTGAACCCTCCGAGCCAAGTGCCCCGGGACAGAACCAACTGGGGCAAAGTGTGCCGATGCCCACACGGAGGGCACACTTGGGGGTGGCTCCCTGGGGTCCTGGGGACGCGCTCCGCCCTGCGGCGGCCGGGAGGCGGGACTGTGCCCTCGCCCAAGGCTCCTGTGTCTCGGGCTGCCAGTCCCTGCTGCAGAGCTGCCCTCTCGGGGCCTTCTATGGGGTCAGTTCCTCTCTGCTGCCTGCCTGGGACTTGTAACCCCCAAATAAACCTTCTCCATGCCCTTCCCAGACTCAGGAATTCTGTCACAGCAACAGGGAACAGACCAGCACGCCCCGTGGCCCCCAAAGGGAAAAGCCTGCCAGGCCATCCCTTCCAGACCCAGAAGTCGGAAATTCTACCTTCCAGAGACACGAACTTACAACGCGAATCAAGGGCGACGTTTTCCCAGCCACTCAGGTCAGAACGGGAGGAGAAGCTGCGATCCGGAGGGCACAACCGTTCTTAAAACTAAAGCTCTGCGTGTGGACGGACAAGTGTGCCTTCGCGGAAAACTTGGATTTTATTATAGAATTCTTTGTAACTATGAAGTATAATTTCAAATGTTTAAAGAAAAAACACTCGTGGTTGTCTGGCCACAACACTCCATACTGCTGCAGCCTGGAGTCACCATGCATAACCACCGGGAGGGTTTTTGCGCACGCTGCCAGGTCTGTAGGACCCGCCATCTTCAGAAGGGCACAGTTTCCCCTGCGGGGTCGAAACACGCACAACGGCACGAGCACCGATGGCCTGAAGTCATCCCAGGGGGCGGACCCTGCTTCGGCCCACGCGGTGACCACACCGAGCCCTGTAGTCAAGTGGGCGGGGCCTGCGGACACTGCCCCGCTGCCTAGCACAGCCCGCTGGCACCGCAGGCACCCACCGTGCCCCACAGAGCCCCTGCTGCCGCACAGGCTCCGTACCATAAATCTCCCCGCGCGCCCTGACGTCCTCTCTCTATCCGCTCTACATCGAGGCTGTAATTTAAATGAAAACGAATCCTCCCTTCTACCCTGAAGGGACCGCAGTAGCCTGTAGATGCGGCACCTCCCTCGGTCACGCAGCCACCAGGAGGCCCGAGCTAGGGAGAGGAAAGGGAAGCCGACTTCCTGGAGAGGTCAGCAAGGCCTGGCCTTCGGGGCACAGATGGGAACATGGGAGCCCTCTATGGGGAAGCACCCCAAAATGAGCACCCTGTTACCTAGGACCTTACTGTCTCCGCAACCACAGCAATCTTATCATGAATTTCAAATGTGGCTGGCGTGGTATGTTGGTGGACACTCGCTCTAGAACAGCTGCTTCTGCTGCCCACGGTGGACACAGAATGGTGATGGCCGCCTGGCTGCAGCCTTTCTCACCTCTGGCCCAGCAGTGAGCACACAGGAGCGGCCCTGACCATGGCACAAGCTGCCGGGCAGCAGCCATCCTTGACACGAGCCTCTGAAGTCCTAGCATCTTACACAAGCGACGGTGGGCGTGACGGGGCCAGTGTCGCGCCTGAGCACCCTGGGCACGCCCCGCTGTCAGTGCCAGAGCGCCACGTTCTGCCCCCACCCAGGACCCAGGGTCCCCGCTCTGGCCCTCTGGCCACCACACCAGAAGGGCCAAGACAGCAGACACCGCGCGCGATGAATCACCAGCCGGAGTCGGGACTGCTGGGTCCCAAAATAACTCTGCTGACCAGGACGGGTCCTCCAGAGCCGCGGCCCGGGCCATCTGAGGACGCGCCCAGGAATTATCTTTAACCATCTGGTGACACCACGGAGCCCTACAGGGCAGCACAGGGGCTGCACAGCGCGGTGGTCCCCTGGAGACCAGGCTGGGTGGGGTTCACTCGGCGCTGCCTTGCCACCACCGCCCCCTGTGGGCGGCCAGGAGAACCACAGCGAGGTGCTAAACCCGCTCCACGGCCTTCGCCAGAGGACGTGGGGTCCAGCAGCAGAGCCCCGGGCTCCGGGCCAGCCAGCAGCCACGAGGCCGTGCCGCGCCATCGCCTGTGGAGCGGCGCCACGCCCCCAGCGCCTCCCATTCCTTCCACCACTAAAAAGAAGCAAATGGCGGCTCTGCACTCTAAATAAACAGGCCAGGGAAGCAGCCGGGCAAGACCCATCGATCTCCGACACCCCCTTCGGAGTGTGCACGGGGACCCACACTTCTCCTTTCTCAGCAGCAGAGCGACGGGGGAGAAAGGAGCAGAGCGGGCAGAGGCGCGGGGACAGGCACGCTCTCACTGGCGCGCAGATGGCCTCCTTATCCCAATGCATCAAATTGCAGGTTGGTAATGTGCAGCCTGCAGTAGTCAACCTAGGACACTTCAAAGGAAGAAGGAAAGACAGCAGGGGAGGAGGAAGGAAGATAAGGTGATTGGAGAGAGGGGACAGCGGCCCCACAGCCCTCTCTGGTCCTCTTTGCCGCTCGGAACTTTTCACTGACTGCGCCATATTTCAGCCCACAGGTAAATGAAACCGTGAAAGGCGAGAGTCAGATAAAAACGAAAATGGTGCCTCTTTCTCCCCTCCGGCCCACCGTGGCCCCCAAGCTGGAGACGCTTCCAGCCGCCGGGAGAAGCCCGAGCTGGGAAGGTGGTCAGAGAAGCACACTGGCCCTGACTGAGCGCTGCAGGCTCAGAGGCCCTGAAGGACAGCTCCTGCGCACAATGTCCCCAGGGAGGGAGGAGGGAGGAGAGCTGGTGAGATCTGGTACCCAGAGGCTGAGCCCGGAGGGCAGGGGCAGCCCTCAGCCTGCCCCAGACCTGTTTCTCCTACGCTGCTGCTAAGGTTGCCAGAAATAATCCCGCAGCTCTAGTGCTGTCAGCAGCGCTACGGGCAGAAAGGCCCCCGGGCGGAGAGCTTTCCTGGGTTACCCGGGCCTCTCCGAGGCCCCCAGGGCCCTCCTCCTCCCCTTTGCAGGCACCTGCACGATGCTGCAGGCACCACACTGCCGTCCTGGGGGGACGCGCGAAGCCAGCCAAGGGTAACGGCACTGTGGGGTGTCCTGGTTCCTCAGCTAGGGCTCCTCCCCTCGCCGCTCTCCGCAGGCCTGGGCTTCCCTGAGGTGACGGAGGAGCCTAGGCTGAGGACCCCTCATCAGCCCCAGCCTGGCTTTCCCCTCTGTGGGCCGACCTGAATCCCCCGAACACACCTCTGGGGATGTCCTGAGCTCCAGTTCCTGAGACCGTGCTGAATTTGGAGGTGGGATTTTAAAGCAAGACTAAGTTAAAGTGAAGACCCACCAGGGACTGGGCCACAGCCCAGTGGGACGCGTGTCCACATGCAAAGAGGGTTCAGCCACGGACACACAGCCCACAGGGACCACAGCCTCCAGGCCTGGCCCGTCCCTGCCCGCCTGACACACACCAGGAACAAAGGCTCCCTCCCGCCCTCTGGAGAAAAGGCTTCCGGCCTCACTTCTCCGCCAGTGCAGCCCTGCCCCAGAGAAGGAGAGGTGTGCTGAAGACCCCCAGAGCCTGCACCCTTGTCTCCGGCATGGGCCACCACCGGAGCTCAGCCCCACCTGCACGCAGACAGCCCCGGGGTCCCAGGTGTCTGGAAAGGGCGGAGGACCCTCTAAGGCAAGTGCCTACCCTGCCTAGCTGTCCCTGCCTGACCCAGCTCCTGAGCAGAACCCCTCAAGAGAAGGTAGAGAGATGGTGGAAACAGAGGCCCAGGTTGGGGCTATTACAGCCAAACGCACCCAGACCAGACCTGATCAGCATTTAAGCCAGCACGCCGCAGAGCACAGCGGAGGGGACCCAAGACTTACCTCTCGCAGTCAGCTCGGAGGCCCCGTCCGCCGAAGGGGCCAACAGGGCTTCTGGGGGGCCTCGCTGGTCACTGGGACACCACTCCTGGCGCCTGTGTCATCAGAAAGGGACTGTTACTGAACTTGTGTCCAACTTATAAGATGGGGTTTCCCAAAACAAAAAGAAGAACGTGAGTCCACTCTAACAGGCTTCCAGCCCCAGGTCTACTCACAGCAGGGACAAACCTCCGAAGAGCCCAGCAGTTCAAAGGCCAGACGCCCCGCCCCTCGGCTCAGGCCTGACATTCCCGCCCTCCAGGCAGGTGGGGTACGCAGCACAGACGCTGCCCTCCCACCGTGCGAGGTCTCCTCAGAACCGCGTGGGAAGCCCACCGCAGGGCACCAGCACACACGGTGCCTGCACCGGAGTAAAATCTGAGGTAGGGACAGGGTAGGGACCAGTCCTGGC
>PVIC010024313.1:0-26124 GCA_004025085.1 Thryonomys swinderianus | reverse complement strand
TTTTTTTTTTTTTTTTTTTTTTTTGCTTTTTGGAGACAGGGTCTTGCTTTGTAGTTCAGGCTGGCCCTGAGCTCACTATGGTGCCCAGGCAAGCCTTGAACTCAGCAATCCTCCTGTCTCTGCCTCCCGAGTGCTGGGATTACAGGCGTGAGCCACCACGCCCAGCATTATATGTGGTAACCGGGGATCGAACTCAGGTCCTTACGCTTGCAAGGCAGGCGCCAGAACCACTGAGCTAACCCTCCGGCCCCTGAAATGCACTTTTTTTTTTCAAGACAGAGTTTCTCTTTGTAGTTCAGGCTGGCCCTGAGCTCACTATGGAGCCCAGGCAAGCCTGGAATTTAGTACTCCTCCTGCCTCTCTCTCTTGAATGCTGGGATTACAGGCATGAGCCACCATGCCCAGCACTGTGGTATGTGGTACTGATTGCTGGTGGGTGTGAGTCACCATACCTGGTATTGTTGTATGTGGTTACCAGGGATTGAACCAGTGACCTTGTGCTTGCTAGGCAGGCGCTGGAACCACTGAGCTAAATCTCTGGTCCCTGAAATGTATTTCTTTAACGTGGCCACTAGAAAACTGAGGACCAGGACCCTGTGTGTGGCTCTTGGGGCTCCATGCAAAGGAGGTAGAGTGTCATGGGTGATTTTAGGTCTGGGCTACTCAACTGGGACTCTGGGAGATGAGCCATGTCTGACGTGGGGACACTACATGGTACATGGCTTGTTAGGACACAGACCATACAGCAGGAGGCAAGCACCCTCTTCACAGCTGCCCCCCATGGCTCACATTGCCTCCTGAGCTCTAACTCAGGAAAGCTGTAGATTGTCCTAGGCACTCAAACCCTTCTGTGAGAGATCTGGGTTGTTCACTCCTTTGAATTGTCCCCAAAGTGGTTCCAGCTCCTCTGGAAAAACTGTTCCACTAAACTAGATCCTACTGCTGAAAATCTTGGTGACTCAGGGCATACAAGGCCTGTGCTACCACCCAGAAAGAAGCCCAGAGAGTGTGTGTTCAGCGCTGATCGTGTCTGGGCCGCACCCAGAGCCTTGGGGAGGTGGCCCTAGCCCAGGATGTGCATTCTTTAAGGAAGCCTTGCAGTCAGAGCCAGCAGGAGAGACCCGAGCCACACCACCAGCAGGCGGTCATTGTTTCAGATTCCTGCCAGTCCAATTCTGGTCCTTGCCTAGCCCTCACCTCTACCTGCTGCTGCCTGCTTCTTCTCAGGTACTGTGCACTTGTGTGACACAGAGCGGGTCCCTTTCCATCTGTTGTGGAGTCTTTTCAGAAGTGACTGAATCTGGAGCTTGCGATGCTGGGATTAAGGGTGTGTGGTTACTAAAGAACTCCATGAGAGTGATTAGTTTGGCACAATATAATCTCAGTAGTCTAAATGGTATAAGAGGCAGAAAGATGCTGTTAAGGTCCCTTGTTGCTTTTGCTGCCTCCTATTGCCATGAACTAATTATTGCCCCTCTGTCTTGTGCCATTCAGCCAGTGTTGTGACCCCATTTCTAAGAGGTGAGACTGAGGGTGAGGCGTGCAGCTGGTGAGAACAGGGTCCAGCCACTCCCTGGCCCTGGGCCTTTCCCCTGCTATATCTGCTGCCTGGTATCACCTGCTCTATATGACCCTGAGGCTTGACCTGTGCACAGCTGGTCCTCTATCCTGAATGAGTGGCCTGGAGGTGGTCCAGAGCAGCCAGGATTCTGGGCCTGTCTCCTTCTTCAGGAGCTCCTGCCTTTACTGCCTAAGCTGTCCCTTTTCCAACATGCTCCAGCCCTGTGAGGCAGCTACCTCCTGAAAGCCAGAGTCTGCCAAAACATCAGAAGTTGCCAGCTGTCAGCATGGTGGCTTATCCAAACACCTCATTCAGCCTCTGTCTCCACATCTGGAAATGGGAGGAATTGCTGGCTTAGCAAAAAGCCAGCACTGGACAATGCAAAGTCCATGCTGGAGGGAATTGCAGGGTGTCTTTCGAGGGTGCTTGGCAGTATATGGAAACATGGAGGGAACCTGGTTCCAAGCCACCCATCCCTTCAGGTAGCTCTAGAGGAGCTTCTTTGGTCAGATGAGTTTTGTTTTGTTTTGGGGGATTGAACCTTGTGCCTTCAAGCAAACGCCTCTCTGCCAAGCCACAGCCCTTGTACTGAAGTCCGTGCAGTAATGTGCAGGGCCTGGCTGAAAGCCAGATCCAGCCTGATGCCCAAGTTCCAGCTCGTCAGGGTCTGAGTGAGTCAGGATGATTGCAAGTTCAGGGCCAGCCTACACTGCCCTATCCAGGGGCTGGAGATGGGCAATCAGTGGTAGAGCCTGTGCCTGGCATGTGGAAGGCCCTGCATCAGAAACAAACTAAAAGATAGATCCAGTGTGTGGGATCCAGGGGAAGGGAACACAACTAGGACCTTTGGATTTAGGTTTTAGTCTCCTGTGAGTCAACGGCACACATTAGAAATAATATGAGGCTTAGAGAAACTGAGCTTGGGCCTGATCCATGCTACTTTGGGTAGCAAAAGACCCCTGGCCCTCACCTGCCACAACTTTTATTTAGCACCAGACTAGTAACAAAAATGTAACAAAGACTCAGAAGGCAGGGTAAACACTGCAGTGGAGCAGTTCCATCTTGAAGCATCACAGCACGTGGGACGACCAGAGAGTCCTGTTGTTATCCAAGGTGAAGGTGAGCTGAGTGCAAAGTCTAGGCAGCCAGGAAGGGCATTTCAATTATTTCACCCAAACAGGATTCTTTTGCAACATAGTTAAGTCCAAAGTCAGTCTGCAGGAAGGCCTGGTCAGTTTTAACCTTCCAATTATTTTTCCCAAACAAGATTGTTCCCAACACTGTGCCTCTAGGATGGGTGACCATGCCACTTGCAAGCCCCACTCAGGACCCCAGTGTACTTCGCGTGGTTACTGAGAGGCATGTCCCTTTGTAATGGATGTGGCACTGTTTCAAAGATGAAAGCCACTCTTCTCTTTGCTTTTTTTAGGATACCTTGGATTGACCCCAGGGCCTTGGCACAGGGCAACATCCTCACTCAGTCCTTTTTTATGTTTATTTTGGGACAGAGACTTGCTAAGTCACCCCCAAGCTGAACTCAAATTTGCTGTCATGCTGCCTCAGTACCCTGAGTGCTGGGGTTACAGGCATGTGCCACCATGCCCAACTGATAAAAGCAATATAAGTGTCCATCAGGATAGTCATGGCTGAATGAACAGCAGTGTCCATGGCTGTGGCGATGCTTGAGAGCAGTCCAGAGAGTGGCAGGACAGACGCCAGGCTTGTGTGGGGTGTGGACGGGTCTTGTTTTCTCCAAGCTTAGCAGAACCTTTGAGCACTGGTGCTTCCCCTAGGTGGCTGCCCATTGCTCACGTGCTGCAGCAGGACCCTGCACACAGTAGGTGCTCTAGTCACATTTCCTCTTTGGTAAAACAGATGCAGAAAGCCCTAGTATAGACTGAGCTACATTTCAGTCAGCTGCTGGGGCTCCTTAGCCTTGGCACGACCGGGTGTGTGGGGACAGTGAGTGTTTAAGCTGAGGTCTGGGCCTTGTTGCATAGGGTGTTCCTCAGCAACCCTGGCTCTTTCCCCTCAGATGACCCCTTGTGACAACCCAAATGGTCTACCTGCAGATATTGTGGGTTATGCCCAAGAGCAGATAATCACCCCCTGCTTGAGAACTATAGGGGTGATAGGACTGCTGTGGCCAAAAGGAGGGCAGCAGGGCAGCAGGGAGCGAGGTCCTGTGCAGTTTGCATTTGGGTATGTGTTTGGCTCTAACTGAAAAAAGTGGGTGTGGGGCGGTGGCTGCATAGAACAGAGGCAAGAACACAGGGTGGGAGGCGTTTCTCCAGGGAGGGATGAGCCCTGCCCCATCCTTTTTTTTTTTTTTTTTTAAATTTAGAGTCTACCCTTGAGGTGAGCAGGGAAGTTGATTTTAAAAATAGGAATGGTCAGGCCGGAGATTTAGCTCAGTGGTTCCAGCGCCTGCCTTGCAAGCGCAAGGTCTTGAGTTCAATCCTGGTAACCACATACAATGCTGAAAGAAAAAGGAATGGTGGGTGGGGGATTTAGCTCAGTGGTTTCAGCGGCTGCCTAGCAAGTGCAAAGTCCCTGGTTTGATCCCCAGTAACCACACACAACAGTACCGGGTATGGTGACTCACACCCAACAGCAATTCATACCACACACCACAGTGCCGGGAGTGGTGGCTCAACGCCTGTAATTCCAGCACTTGGGAGGCAGAGGCAGGAGGACTGCTGAGTTCAAGGCTTGCCTGAGCTACACAGCGAGCTCAGGGTCAGCCTGAACTACAAAACGAGACCCTGTCTCACAAAAAAAAAAAAAAAGGGCTGGGGATTTAGCTCAAGTGGTACTGTACCAACCTTGGATGCACAGGGGCCTAAGTTCAATCCCCAGTACCGCAAAAAGAAAAAAAAAAAAAAAGGAATGGTGAAGCCATACATAAGGTACACACCTGTAATCCCAGTGCTTTGGAAGGGTGAAGTTTGAGCCTGATGGGCAATTTACTAAGTTGATGAGACTCAAAATAGGGTGGGAGATGTAGCTCAGTGTAAAGGCCCTGGGTTCAAGCCCCATCACCACACACAGAACCATAAAAGTGATGCATGACTGGCCCCAGAACCAGAGGGTCTAATGACTGCAAGCACTGGGAGCGTCCAGCACTCTGGCGGGGTCCCGCTGCTGGACAACCAGTGGAGTTTCATAGTGGTGCCTTTTATACAGAAGCAGGCAGCACCCTGTTTGCATATAGCCAACCCGAGGCTCAGAGAGGGTAAAGGATTTTTCTGAGGTCACATCACAGTAGGAGCTTGTTGATTGCTTGGTGTTCAGCAGCCTGGCTGGTACCTGAGAGCAGGCAAGGCTGGGTTGGAGCCTGAGGGAGTCGCATGGTAGTTTTGCTGAGCACTGAAAGGGGCACCAGGGTTGTAGGGCCTGTGAGGAATCTGGGCACAGATGTTGTCTGTAGGTGGGCACTGGCTGCTGCCCCTGCACCACTTCAGTGTCATGCCACTGCTCTCCTGCTCAAACACCTGCCAAAGCTCCCTAGGGTTCAGTGCTAAATAATTTTTGGTGTGCCCACTAGAGATGATTGGCATTATGCCTCCAACAGAGGCCCCTGCACAGTACCACTGCATTCCAGATGTAGGCTGAGCATCCCTCGTCCAAAATACTTGGGACCAGAAGATGTTTCAGAGTTTTAAATTTTGGGTATTTTTCAGATTTGAGAATATTTGCAGAAACTTTCCTATTCCAAATAGCCGAAATCCACATTAAAGTTGAAACTTCTCAGTGTCATGCCAGTGCTAAGGAGAGTGTGGGATTTGGCGTCCTCAGATGAGGGGCTCAGCCTGTACTCATGGTGGTAAATACTGATACTAGGGCCTGGAACACCTGCTGCGTGGCGGGGCGTGAAGGCCCCACGTGCAGTGTGCATTTTACTTCACCCGCACGGCTGCGCTTTGGTGCTGCTTTTCGTCTGACGTATTTTACTAGCTGGAAACCGAGCCTGTGCATAGGTTCGGGGTTACTCACTCCCGGCCATGCTGTGACCTGCCGTTGCCTGCCCTGCCATGTGTGGACGGGCAGCTATGGGTGCCTGGAAGCCTGGGACCGGGTGGTGGGGTGCCGGGCAGGCTTGGCTGCCTCGTTACCTTGCCGTGTGACCTTGGCCAGCTCTCCCTCCCCAGCTTGCTTGCTCAGAGTTTCTCCAAGGCCAAGGTCCCAAAGTTTCACAACAAATCCGCTAATCACCCCTGTTTGATTTCTTCAGTCTTTGATTGTGTCCACCATTGGTATAGCCACTGCAAAGAGGAGACTAGAAAAGAAGGGGAGTAAAAATAGGAAGCCCTGGCTTACATTTTATGTGTTTCTTTTGAGAGAAGTTTTTCCAATATAAATATGTACCATGAAGAGATCAGATAACCTTTCTGTCACTTGACATCTTACTATCTTACAGGTTGACTAATCCCTCTTCTTCAGGGCCATAACTACTTCCTCAGCAGTTGCGCTGAGGACTAAGTATTCCTTAATTAGGGGTGATGAGAAATTAATTGCTGGTATTTATCAGGCCCTCTTCCTGCCAAGTCCTGCCCTGGGCCTCTGATCCATTAGCCATCATAGCAAACCTTAGGCAGGCAGCTACCCCCATTTTACAGGTGGGGAAACTGAGGCCACTGAAGTTTACTGGTCCCAAGTCTCACAGCCCATTCTTGGCAGAGGCCCACCTCTCTGGAGCCTTTCACCTGTGCTCCTGGCCCCTGGCCACCGTGCTGTGGTATGAGCTTCATCTCCTGTGTTCTCCTAGTGCCATGTGCCCCCAAGGCAAGCCTGTGACTCCAGTGCTGGCTGGACATGAAAGGGAGACGGGTTTACGGTCAGAAGAGCCTGTGGTGGCCAGATGGACATCCAGCCTTGGCCAAAGAAGTGGGGGCCCGCTCCTCCTGGCAGGAGATGCCCTCGCCTGCAAGAATGTGCTGGAGCCATCCGGGAAAGTCCCGGCCAGCTCAGCAGGACTGTGGAGCATGGACAGCTGGGTCTTATCCCTGTGGGTTCTGGGGGTGCTGGGTGTGGCGGCCGTGCCTGCTGCTGCCCCGTGCCGGGCTGCCTCCTGCAGCCATTGGAGCCATCAAGTCCTCCTGACAGCCTGTGAAGAGGGGACACTGGGCTTCTGAGGTGGGAAGAGCTTGTCCAGGTCCCCTGCCCCACCTCAGCTGCAGGGATTTAGCGGCGCGGGGTGTCCTGGGGCATCGCTGGATTCTGCAGCTTCTGAGCAGTGGGATGTGTTGTCTCACTCTGCCCTCCTGGCAGCTGGGAGGTGACGCCCAGAGACCTGACTGTAGAGGGGTGGGCCGTGGCAACTATTAGCTGTGGGCGTGGGCTGGCAGGTACTCTGTGCCAGGTGCTGGTATCCGCCCTCACTGAACAGTCTGTGGGTTAGTCAAGGGTGAGCCTCAAACTCCTTGAGGTGGCCTGTGGCTTGCAGCCCAGCCCGACCTCAAAGCAGAGGCGCGGCCAGGGCAGGAGACAGAAGTCAGCACCATGCCCTGCAAGTCACCCATGGGGAAACAGGCTCCGGGGTGGAAAGAGAGCAGCCCAGTGCTTTGACAGTGTGATGGAGGTTTGAACCCACTTCTCCCTCTCAGGCTGCAGGAGGCTTCTTTGCCCTGCTCTCTCCTGGGCTGACTTTCTCAAAGGCCACGGACTTGGGAACAGGTCCGCAGAAAGGGGGCTGCTGTGTGTGTCCCGCCTCTGTGCCCCTCTCTCCCCCATAACGCCTGCCTCGGCCATGAATGACGCCACAGAGTGAACGTATGTGATGTATCCAGCCGGTGCTCAGCAGGTGCTTACGGCAGAGCGGTGTAGAATTTCTGTAGCGAGCGGAGGCGGCCTGGTCCAGAAGGAACCTGCTTCTCTGGGGGGCTCCGGGAACCTGTGCTGTCTGGGCGAGGTGGGAGGTGCTGGGAGTCTCGGCCGCTTCGCTCCCAGACAGAATCATGCCACTGCTTGGGGGTCCTCACAGCCCGGGTGTGACTGGAGCAGTCCTAGGTGCCAGGGCTGGAATTTGGTGGCCAAGTAATCAACATAAATATTTTAGCACAAACTTTTAAAAGCCCAAAGTAACAGATGAGCCTTGGAAATGGTAGGCTAAGGAGCAGGTATCCGAGATGATGTGCTGTGCGGTGTCCACAGACATGGAAACCACAGAGGCGGGGACGGGGACAGGTGGTTGCCTGGGACCGGGAAGAGGAGGATTAGGTTGGTAGCTAAGGGTAGGAGCAGGTTCCTCTTTGGAGTGATGCACAGTTACCACACTATAGCTCTGGATTTACCCTTTCACGTACATGAACCACCCACGAATTACGGAGCCTTGATTGTACTAAAAATCACTCCGGTGAATCACATATGTGAATTGAATCTGAAAGTTGTCATAAGAAAACCTAAATTCATTCAGAAAGATCCATAATGAGCAGTGTAAATTCAGACAGGATCCATATTACTGATTTCCCTTCGGCCTCAGACTTTAGTGCAGAGAGGTATGGCACTATTATTCTCTATTTAAGAATAGAATGTTTTTGTTCATTGTGGATTTTTTTTTTTTTTTGGATGCGCTGTAAGTTTTGGGCTCGAAGTTGTGCTATCCCAGCCTCTCACCCTCTGCTCTGTGACATCTCCTATTTGACAGATAAGGCCAGCGAGACTCACCTGACGGGACTGGGAGTTACTTGTCCAACAGTTGCCTGACCACCTGAGATCAGAGTGGGGCTCTGTCCACGTTACCTTCTCCGTCTCCGAGGGTCTGGCTCCTTCACCACCTTCTCCCTCTTCTTTCTCCTGTGTGATAGCATCTTGCTCTCCTACCAGCTCCCACCTGGCCTCTGACTGACTTATTTTCTAAGCCATCCTGTACCAGCGAGAGCTTGTGTCTCTCCCAGATAATAGCCAGATAGTACTCAGTTTCCTGCCTCCCGTGGGTGGCCCCAGACTTCCTATTTGGCCTTCAAAGCCAGCATGATCTGGTATGTGCCAGTTTCTCCTACTTTGCCCTCAGCTGCTGATTCCTGATGAGTAGATCGCACAGGACTCTGGAAGAGATGCAGTGCTCGAGGCAGGTCTTTTGCTCTCTCCTGTATCTAGGCTTCCATCTCACCTAATCTGCACAGCAGGGCCATTTTACAGATGAGGAAACTGAGACCAGGGAGTGAAGGGAAGCAGAAGCACACCCAATTTGCTAATGCCACACCTGGCTCCTGATGGCCTTTAATAACTAGGGTGCTGGGATGCCAGCATGGGTAGCAGGCATGTTTCTTTCACAAGAGTAATTTTCTACTTTTATTTCTTAAAACTACACCAGCTGATCCCTACTTTAGACTCTACCGCTGAACTTCTCTGGGGGGAAGCCCTGTCACTGTTGACTGGAAACAGGCAGGAGGGGGAGGAGGACGAGCCCACACCTTTCTGAAGCAGATCCAGCACCTGGCCCAGATTCATAGACTTCGCACAGCAGAGCAGCGTCCCAGAAGGGCCTCTTAACCTAGGCTCAGCAGCCTTTAGGCATTCAGGAATTTGGATGGAGAAAGAATTACATCCCTGCTTTGTTCCTGCCAGGTATCTATGTCAGGGACAGAGGCAGCGGCAAGAGCCACACCTGGGTCTCCAGTAAAAATCATCTATTTTCCCCTGACAGCTCAGCTGCCACAGAAAAGTCCATTCATCCCGGCATGCAAATCACAGTAGTTATTTTGGCTGCCTGAATTGTGTTCCTTACTGCTTTAATAAAGGAGCATGTGGATTACTGTATCCCGGCATGTTTCATATGGCGCTCTTTGCCAGAGCTTAGTACGCTGGCTTCCTTTTAACCTTCCATATTTTATTTTATGCCACTGAAACTGTTGTTCTGGCAGGGCTCTCCGGACAGCCCAAGAGCTCCAGGGCACAAAAGGCCAGAGAACCTACTAGACCTGGCTGTCATTAGCCATCGGAGCCCTGGGTTTCTGCTCTCAGGTCTGGTCAGGAAGTGCCCTCTCTCTCCCCCAGGTTGCTGTTGGAGTCAGTGATCGGGCTGGATATTGCTTTGCCTGGGGTTGTCTGTCTGTCTGTCCGTGGGGTGTCCCTTGTTCTCCGTACAGGACTTGGCACCAGGCTCCCACAGGCACCCGCACACTGTCTTTCCTCCCTCTGTCCCGCCTTCCTGTGGCCTGAACACTCCTGTGGGCTGGGCTGTGTCTGTGCCAGTGAATGATAGTGCCTGCTGGCAGCTCATGCCGCTGGGCTCATGCTCTGTACCCGCCTTCGGCAGCTCGGGGAGCAGGTGCTGTTTCCACACTCACTCCGGGGGGAAGGGGAGGGCCGCTCAGAGAGGAGCAGCTGCAGGTTGGCAGCCACACAGCTGGGAAGCACTTGAGCCACTGTTACTCCCTAGGTCGGCCCAGCTTCGGGACGTGTATGCTGGACCTCCTCAGATGTGACCACTGTGTGCCCTGAGCCAGCTCAGGTGGGTGCCTGATACATAGGCCTGGGCTGCCAGCTTCCGTGTTCCAGGTGGTATTTCAAGAGAGAGGGAGGCAGCACTTACTAAAATGCAAGTCCTACCATGTTTTTTGTCATTAATTTGGGACGCATTTTGTTGAGTGTCCAGTTGTGTGGTTTGCCAGTGTGCAGACACCTTATGGTGGCCTTGGATCACGTGGACAGTGTAGGTCAGTCACTTGACATATTTTGATGCAGTTAAGAGGCGTACGTGAGATGGCCTTAGCTGCCACAGGTAGAACAGATCGTCTTATAGTAATCTCAGGCTTCTTTTTTTGTTTTTGTTTTTGTCTTTTGTTTGAGACAGGGTCTCGCTTTGTAGTTCAGGCTGGCCCTGAGCTCACTGTGTAGCCCAGGCAAGCCTGGAACTCAGCATCCTCCTGCCTCTGCCTCCCAAGTGCTGGGATGACAGGTGTGAGCCACCATGCCCGGCTTCTTTGTTTTTGTTTTGCAGTACTGAAGATTGAACCTAGGGGCTTCCCACTCAGCTACATCTCCAGCCCATTTTGTTTTTATTTTATTATTCTCATTGCAGTACTGGGGATTGAACCCAGAGTCTTCACACTGAACTGTATCCCCAGCCCTTTGTACTTGTTAAGTTTCGAGACGGAATCTCACAAAGTCACTAAGTTGCCCAAGCTGTACTCCAGCTTGTGATCCTCCTGCCTCAGCCTCCAAGAGTGTTGGGATTAATAGATATGCACCATCATGCCCGTTAGTAAACTTTGTTTTACAAGAAAGAATACACTTTACAATAATGGTAAAGTGCATAGCTTGGGAATTACATAACCAGGCAGCCTAGTGCTTTAGCGTTACTTCAGGCTTTTTGTACTGTACATAGTGATGTGTGTCGTACTTGTGTATAGCTGGCAGCCAGTAGGTTTGCCGATACCGTCAGCATCACACACATGTGAGGAGTGTGTTGTTCCGCGTTCTTGCAGTGGCCTATAGAAATTCTCAGCCTGTTACAAGTGTGTGTGGTATGTCGTTGATGGAGGCCTGAAGTAGCTGGGGCAGCTGCCAAGAATCTGCCTTTTTACATTTCAGGCTGTGGTGAAGCACATTGAATTTTAAAGCTCTCCCTGCGGGGAGGAATACTGACACAGAGAGAGTGCTGTTCTGAGCCCCGTACCTCAGCTCCTTTACTTACCCCAGCCACTGCAGTGACCACCTCGCTCATCGTCAGTGCGCAGGGCCTGTGGCTCCAGCCTGGGTGTGCCTCCTCCCTCTCCTTCTTAGACATTTCCTGACTGAGGAGTGGAGACAGATCCTGTGGCGGAAGGGGATGTGGGTACAGGAAGCTGTGGCCCCCACACCAGTTGCTTTGGCTGCTTCCGGTTTGCATTGTCTACCAAGCAGGGGCCCTGTGTGGTTCTGTGCAGAGGGCCCGGAGCAGGGTCTTGGGGGCAAGGATAGGGATCTGAGCCTGGCACTGGCTGGGCAGCTGCCATCTGCGTGCCAGGTGGAGTAGAGATTCAGGGAAGGGCATAAGTGTTGGGGTTCTACCCTCAGGCCTGGGGTCCCACTCAGGCTCAACCACCTACTAGCTCTATGACTCCCATAGAGCTTTACTTCTCTTATTTTTTCCTTGTGTAAAACAGGGCTACTGACATTTCCTGCCTTTGGGAGTTGGGTTAAGTAAAACTTCCAGGTGCCCACATATCTCTCCCCTTTGGGTAGGTCATGGTGTCCGATGGGACACCAGGTGGTTTTCTATGCATCCATGTGTTGCTTTTTTTTGAGACAGGGTCTCGCTTTGTAGTTCAGGCTGGCCCTGAGCTCACTATGGAGCCCAGGCAAGCTGCCGCGAACTCAGCAATCCTCCTGTCTCTGCCTCCCGAGTGCTGGTATTACAGGCGTGACACGTGTTGCTTTTTTTAAAAAATTAGAAGCTTTATGGACCTCCACCTTAGCCAGCTGCAGCTGTGTTTACCCAGGTCAACCAGGGTCATGTAAGTCGTGTAATGGCTCGTGTCTTTTTTTTTTTTTTTTTTTCTTTTTTTAGACAGGCTTTCGCTTTGTAGTTCAGGCTAGCCAGGCTGGCCTCGAACTTGTGGTGATCCTTCCTGCTTCAGTCTCCCAAGGGCTGGGATTATAGGCATGCACCTCCACACACGCAAATGCTTACATCTTCCCATGGTGTAGACGAGGGAGGTGTTGCCCTGGGACCCACAGAACCAGTTCATTTTGCCACCTGCACCGCGTGCATTCCCCACGTGTCATCTGTGTCTCCTGTGCTACAGAGGCAGCGTGGAGTAGCTGGGGTGGAGACAGAGGGAGACTTCCGGGGCCGTTCATGAAAGCAGCCCTCTGACCCCTCATGAGGATGATGAAAGTGTCCCAGGAAGTGTGGGAAACAGGTAGGGGCAAATGTCATGATGACCTCACCTCCCGCTGTGTGTCTTTACCGCTCTGTGCCCCGTAGGTTGTGACAGTGACCTAGTATTTTGCACACTGGCTCTGTGAGTCGGTGGAAGCTGTGTAGATCTTCATGACGCGCGCTGCTTCACGTATCATCCCCACCTCACAGACTGGGCAGGCGGCCCCAGGACACCCACCTCCAAGGGGAGAAGCCTGGATGTGGTCACCAGGCCCATCCCTGGCCACTCTCAGCTGTGCCTGGGCCATCAAGGGGAGGTGGCATGGCCCTGGTCATCTTAGGAGAAAGAAGTCAGAGAAGAGATCCCAGGTTTAGGAACACAGACTCCAGAGAGATGGGCTTTGCCCTGGCCCCCGGCTAGCCAGCTGTGTGGCCTTGGGCTGTCATTTACTGTCCTTGAACCACAGTAAATGAATGGCGCATAGGGAGGCCAGGTAGAGTCTCAGGAGTGTGCTCTGAGGACAACAGGCCACGTGGTACAGAGGTCCCAGCTCCGAGCCCACACTGTGAGGGCCGTGTCAGGCTGAGCTGTCCCCTCCTCAGCCACGGGACCCCCACCAGGCTTCCGTCCTCGGTGACCACAGGTTTGTGATGCCGCAGGGCCCTGAGAGAGCCTCAGTCGCCCAGCTGTGTGGGAGGGTTCGCTGTGGCTGGAGCTGGTGTCACCGAGGCCTGGCAGGGTGGGCAGTGGCCATGGTGACGGAATGTTTGCAAGCAGGTTCCCTCCGAGGAGCTGTTTGCTAGGTGGGGCTGAGTGGAGGCCTATGGGCCCTGGGCCCGCTTCCAAGGCTACTTTGTAAGTCCCGTGACCCACTTCCTGACTGTGTGTGCCCAACCCCCGCCCCTGTCTTTTCTCAGGAGGCCCTTGACTGGCTGAGCTTGGAGGAATGCTAATTTACCAAGCTCTGCTGGGTTCCAGCCAGAGGGTCACCATGTGGGCTCTGTCCCCTCTATCTGTTTTGCTTCTCATGGGGGTTGTTTTCCTCTAAGCATCTAAAACTCAGGTCGTTGGCATGTGTGCTGGTTTCTGTGACCCCATTAGGACATCAGCTGTGTGAAAGCCACTTGTTGGCTTTGACGTGTTGGCTCACGCCAAGCCTGGTGCATTGTGGGGTACGTGGATGTGCACCTGAGGAGATGTCTTAGGCCCAACAGCCTCCCCTCCCTCCCCATCCCTGGCCCCTCTGGGCAGCCATGAGTCAGCTGAAAGAAAGCAAAGGTGCTCCCTATTTGGTCCTGCTGCCCCCATCTTAGAAGCCATTGACCCCACACCAGGGGTGGCATCTTGGGGAGAGCCATGTTAAAAGCTGACTTTCTTCTCTTCCTGGTGTGGCTTCTACTGATCACAGCATCTCTCGGGGGGACTTCTTCGGTATCAGTAGGGGACAGAAATCCGCACTTCAGATACTCTTGTCTCCTGTAGGCCAGGCATCTCCTGGATTCTCCCAGCACTCCCTTGAGCTAGTTCTGTGTTCTAACTGGCCATTCCGATGCTTCGTAGCCACAGCCGAGCCTCTTTCAGGGTGCTCTCAATCCCCATTTCACAGATGAGGAAAGTGAGGTTCAGGAAGGTTATGTGGTGTGCTGAGGTCACATAGCAAGTAGCAGAGTAACTGAGATGCCACTGAAAAATCAACTGGTCACTCTGTGATTTTTGTCGTCTGAGGGAAGGCACCATGACACCCCCATGGAGGTGTGTGGGGTCTTTTATTTTTCCTTTTTTTTTTTTGAGACAGAGGCAGAGGAGAATCTGCAGCAATCACATCACCATAAATCATATGTGCACTGAATTTTGTAGTACAGGCTGTTTCTGAACTCACTATCTAGCCCAGGCAAGCTGTAAACTCATAGCAGTCCTCCTGCCTCTGCCTCCTGAGTGCTAGGTTTATATAAGCATGAGCTACCACGCCCGGCATTATGGTGTGTGGCTACTGGGGATCAAACTCAGGACCTTGCACTTGCCAGGCAGACACTGGAACCACTAAGTTAAATCCTAGACATGTTTTTGGTTTTTTGTGGTACTGGCATTGAACCCAGGGCCTTGACACTGAGTAACATCTCTAGTTTGTTCTTTTTTTTTAAATTGTGAGACAGGATCTCAAGTTGCCCAGAGTTGGCTTAAACTTAAGGTCCTCTTGCCTCAGCTTCCCAGAGTGCTGGAATTATGGAAGTGTGTTTTTTAGGAAAAAAAATACCACCTTCCCCTCTAGACATTTCAAGTAGCGTTTTGAATCTATTTCCTTCTTCTTTCCTCTCTGTGGTTTGTGCGTGCTTAGCTCAGCTGATTTTGGTGATTTTGCTTGGTGGCACGGTCCTGTGTGCCCCATACCCAGGGGGCATTTCTGGTGCACAAAGTCGCGAGCACAACACCTTCCCTCTCTGTGGAGCTGACATGCAGGTCAGAGAGGCCAGGCTGGGCATGGACAGCCGTCAGCTTGGTGCGAAATCCCCAGTGGTGCTAACTAAATGCTTCCCACTGTTACTGACTGATGCTCTTCCCGCTGCTCAGGGACACACCCCTCTCCCGCCTGACCTGACCTCTGAGGCAGTGCCTTCCGGGGGCTCTATAGCAATGGGAATGTTCTAGCGCTGAGGTCAGCAAACCTCCCTAAACATCCACTCAGGAAATATTTCAGGGTTTGTGGTGCGTGTATGATTCATGCTGATGTGATTGCTACAGACTCTCCTCTGCCTCTTCCCTCCATGCCTCTCTTGACAAAATGTTCAGCCCTCCCTTGGTATGTGGAGGACGGGCCCCAGCATCCTCCCCTTGCAGATCCAGGATCCATGCGTGTTCAGGTGCTTTCTGCGAAACACATGGTATTCATGCGTCCTCCTGTGTCTTTGCAGTCATCCCTGGATTATTTCTAGTGTCTGATACAATGTAAATGTCACGGAGATAGTTGTTAGACTACATTGTGTAGGAAATAATGACCCAAAAAGAAAGTCTGTACATAGTCCTGTAGGTGCAGTTCTTTTTCCAGATATTTTCCCCCTGAGGTTATACACGGCCTGGCTGGACCATCCATCCTCAGCTCCAGAGCCGGACAGGAACAGGCCCTGGCCCAGGATGTGGTTTTGAGAGTCATGGTTTGGCGGCCTCCTTTTCCAGATCCATGCTGCCCAGGAAAATAGGCCTTGGCCACATGTGGCTTCTGGATGCTCCAAGTGTGGCCAGTGAGAGCCAGCAGCTGTATTTGGAAATTGTGTCCAATTTGGCTGAATTTGAATGAAATACCTTCACATTCCTCATGGCTACATATTGGACACACAGCTCTAATTGGCGGAGGCCCCAGCAGCCTTGTCCTGTGGGTCTGAAGGGTCTGCATTCCCCGAGCGGAAGCCACGCATGAGCGTGGGAGCTGTGGGCTGCAGGCTAGGTGTGAGCCAGCCTTCCTCGGGCACAGCTTCAAGGGCCATGGCTGCAGTTCAGTCTTTGTTCCCAGAGCGCAGCCTGGAATTGAGGCAGCCTGTGGTCCCAGAGAGTCCAACCCGAGAATTCTGTAGTCTCGGGTCAGGATGGGGGTCGAATGTACGAGGCGGGCAAGGGTTTCAGAAATACAGAGCAGGGAATGATGAGTAGGAAGTAGAGAGGACAGGAAAATACAGTGTACAACCAGTTTTCTTCCATCACATCACAAACAGTAATCATTCCTAATAGTTTCAAGTGCTTGTTGTTATCTTGCTTGAGCCTCCCAATGGCCCTTTTTAGAGACTAGGTAAATTGAGGTACCAAGGAATCACAATCTGCATAGTCAGGGAGAGTGGACTGGGGCAGGAAAGTAGAGCCAGGGACTTAGAGATTGTTCTTCCTAGGCCTCAGTTGTACCATCTGTTAAATGGGGGATGGTGTACTAGAGGACTAAATTGAACTAAGGGTCTCCCCACTAAATAGTAAGAACACCCCATCGAGCTCTGTGTGTCCCCCTCAAGCTCACAGGGGACCCTAGTTCCTAAACCATAGTAGTTAAGAGCGGGGCATTGGAGTCTTACAGAACCACGTGGTGAAACTGGTTCTGTTAGTTCTTTAGGTCCGTGCTCTTCCTCTTGGTATTGATTTTCTCATCTGTAAACTTGGAGACATCATACTTTCCTCTTGAAATAGGAATGACGCAAGGCACTGTGCCCTCTAGGCCAGTAGAAGACACTGTCCAGCTTCAGGGAGTGCTCTGTCACTCAGAGGCTGGGGTGACCCGGTGTACAGCCTGGCCAGCCACATCTAGCATCCCAGGTGGTGACGGGTATAATATCTACTTGGTGATACTTACTGTTTTATTTATTCTTCCTGAACTCCAGGATCCCAAGAGGTGGGCAGAGGCCTGGTTGACTGAGACCCAGGGCGTCTGAAGGCCAGCGCTTTCTTGGCTCCTACATCTCTGCTTGGGGAGCAAGCCAGTACCTCTCCTATAGGGACCAGGGCTGACTTTCCCCAGAGCCCTTCTCCCAAGTATCAGGGGCCCCAACCCCAATTTTGCCCTGCAAGGGTCCGGCAGCCCCATACCTTAGCTGACACAGTTTCTCCTTTACCTGCGCAGGGCGGTGTCTGTGGAAGGCTTCAGTGAACAGACTCATGGGTTGGAGCCTGAAGATGAGCGGGCCCAGGGAAGGTGAGTGCGTGCAGAAGCTGCAGAGCCTGGCTGCCCTGTGACCCCTTGGCACAGAGGCCCCAGGGACCAGGCCTGGGGTCAGTGCGTCTCTTGGCTGGCGCTCCCTCTTTTTCACTGCTGAAAAATCCTGTGCCAGGCCAGGCATGGTGGCTCACTCTTGTAAGCCCAGCACTCACCTATAATCCTAGCAATCGGGAGGCAGAGACAGGAGGATTGCTGAGTTCAAGGCTTGCCTGGGCTACGTAGAGAGCTCAGGGCCAGCCTGAACTACGAAGCGAGACACTGTCTAAAAAAAAAAAAAAAAAAAAATCCCATGCCAGGAGAGGCAGTGCCAGGAGTGTGGTTCTGGGTACTTCTCATCATTTCAGGTGGTAGGAGAGAGCACGCTCCATCCTAAGGCCATAGGGACTTGACCAGAGCCCCGAGTATATCTGGTACAACCAGAACCCAGCCGTCCTATGCCAGCCCTGCCTACTCAGTGTCCCTGGCAGAGCCCATGACCCTCATGTTAGGTGCTCTGAGAACAGGTTCTTATTGACCCTCTTCATGGTGGAGGCTATGGAAGCTTAGAGATATGGGGTCCAGGTTACCAGCTGACAAGTAGCAGAGGCAGGATTTGAACTCGGGGCTACAGGACCTCAAGTCTAAGACCTCCCCGCCAGCCTCATGCCAGGATCCCTGTGGCTTCCCCAAGCCACCACTCAGGCCTTCTGCACTGGCTCGTGTGGGGCTGTTTCCCTCCGAGCAGCGTGGCCTGCGGTGCTGGCTGTGCAAACCGGGCAAGCCACTTCTCTGAGCCTCAATGGGGCATGGGAAGCGCCTTAGCGGAGTGAGCGCTCTGCCAGCGGGAGGGTGTGACACGCAGGACCGCAGCTGAGCTTCAGGTACTAAAGCCAAAGAGCAAAACGGGCAAGTGGGTAACGCTTTCCTTGTTCTGTGTGTCCTTACAAGCATTCTCCTTTGGTGTTTAGTATTAAATCAACACAGAGCCTCATGACTGAACACACACACACATACACACACGGGCTTCCTCACTATACCTACCCTTTCGGGAGGCATTTTCAGTTTTTGAATAATTCTCCTTCTCCATCTCCTCCCCCAAAGGGTGACTGTCTGCAGTCCAGCCAAGGCGTGCAGACAGCTCCCTGGAGATGTCGACAGTCATTCCAGTAACTGGTGGAACTTTCTTCTGGGTCCTGGGAGAGAATTTCCTGGAGCATGTGAAGAAGCTGAGGTTCCTTGGAGGGATTTCTGAGTAGCTGCACATCCCCTCCAGCCTGTCTCCCCCTGAAAATGGCCTGGCAGGGTCCTTTTGTCCCAGGCCTGGGATTGAGGGTATCAGTGACCCCCAGGGCTGCCAGCAGCTCCGAATGGGTCTGTCGTGCCCAGGGCAGGGCTTCTGGCCCCCATCTGATCCTCTGGCTCTCCGTCCCCACTGAGGACAGTGGGTCCTCCTCTATTTTGCAGCTGTAGGCACCGTGTGGAGAGTACAACTCCCTAATCCCACAGCCAGGAAGTGCTCAAGCCTTCAGCATTTTGAACCCGGCCAAGGACACTGGCCCTCACCTTTGATGTTTATTTTCCACTTGCTGCAACCCAAGGGGTCCCTGGCATCCTGGCCCTGCCAGGGGCATTGACCCGGCCACAGACCGGGCCTGCAGTGGTTTCAGTTGAACCTCATGTGCAGCAAGGAGTGCCACCTCCCTGCTGGCCTCCGCCAGCACCTGCTGTGTTCACTGAGCCACTTAGCAGTCCCCGATTGCACTGGGTTCTCTTCCTGGCCTCAGCATGGGCAGCTCCCTCGGCTGTTCTCCTACTGCATACCTCCCTGTCCTTCGGAGCTGAAGGCCTGGGAGCCTGTCCGCCTTCCAGGCAGGCCCACAGTGTGAGCAGACTCAGGAGCCTGGGGCTGGTTCCCCTTGTCTCGACTGCCCAACCCAGGTACTTATTTGGTGCTGGAAGAAATGAATGCACAGTACTCAAGGTAGAAATCACTAATATTCTTACCAGTGTGGCCTACAGTCTGGGCACCTTCAGTATTTTCTTTTTTCTAAGATTTTTTTTTTTTTTTTTTTTGAAGACAGGGTCTCGCTTTATAGTTTAGGCTGGCTCTGAGCTTACTATGTAGCCCAGGCAAGCCTGGAACTCAGCAATCCTCCTGCTTCTGCCTCCCAAGTGCTGGGATGACAGCCACCACGCCCAGCACTGTGGTATGTGGTATTGATTGCTTGTGGGCCTGAGTCTCCACGCCCAGCATTTTATGTGATTACCGGGGATCGAACTCAGCACCTTACGCTTGTGAGGCAGGCACTGGAACCACTGAGCTAACCCTCCAGCCCTGTTTTCTAATATTTTTTAATAAAAACAATTTTTAAATGAGATAACAGTGGTTAGTACATTATTATCTTCAGAGTAGTTACTCAGAGTACAAGGCGTAGATGAAAAAGTTTCTTTCTTACAAAGAAGAAACAAACCTAATAGCACAGAACTTTTTTGGGGTGGGATACAAGGCCTCACTACGTAGTTCAGGCTAGCCTTGAACTCATCATGTATCCCAGACTGGCCTTGAAATCACAGTGATCCTCCTGCCTCAGCCTTCTGAGTACTGGGATTATAGCCATGCACCACTACAGCTGGCCAAACTTTTTCAATGAAATAAGAAAAGCTAGTAGTATGAGTGAAACATGCCTGGACTCTGGCTTGGCTCCTCCTTACCTGGGCTACTCTGACCAACCTCTCCTTGCCTCCATTTCCCTTCTGTCTGCAGAGGTGATTTCATTCCTGTCACTAATTCTCTGCCAGGCCCTGCCCATTCACCCAGAGTGGATTTTGTGTTTCCTGAGCAGCCAGTAGGTGCTGGGCAGTGGGACTTGGCAGCAGGCAAACCCCGTTGCCTCAGTGGCATGACACAACACTGTGGTGTCACATCCACACAGTCATTTACCGTCCGAACAGCACACGTCTCCTCCATGGATGAGAAGAGACCACTCCGGGCTGGAGAAGTGAAGGAAGCAGCAAGGGTCCTCCAGCCATGTTAGGTGTGAGAGGGTTTGAACCTCAGCTGCCTACCCAGAGGCCCAGGTGACTGTAATCCCTTTGGGACAAGTGTTCCCGTGAATGAGGTAGCAGAGTGCCAGCACGGGCACACAGCACAGCCCATGAAACACGCTGTGGCCTTGGCTGAGCTGCTCACCGTGGTTCCTGCCAGCTTGTCCTGCACAGGGCTCGCTGACCACGGGGCTCTCTGACTGTGCGTGTCCTCCTCTCTCCCCAGATGCAAGCCCAGCAGGCTTCAGGCTAACCTGTCGCTGAAGTGGGCTCCCAGGCCAGCCCTGCCCTGGCCCAGCATGCGCCTCTCCGTGCGCAGGGCGCTGCTGGCAGCTGGCTGTGCGCTGGCCCTGGTGCTGGCTGTGCAGCTCGGGCAGGAGGTGCTGGACTGTCGTGCGGTGCTCACGGGCCCACGGAGCCCCCGGAGGGCCATGAGACCGGAGAAGGAGGAGCTGGTGATGCTGGGCACGAACCATGTGGAGTACCGCTATGGCAAGGCCATGCCGCTCATCTTTGTGGGCGGTGTGCCCCGCAGTGGCACCACGCTGATGCGTGCCATGCTGGATGCACACCCGGAGGTGCGCTGTGGTGAGGAGACCCGCATCATCCCCCGCGTGCTGGCCATGCGCCAGGCCTGGTCCAAGTCCGGCAAGGAGAAGCTGCGGTTGGATGAGGCAGGTGTGACGGACGAGGTGATGGACTCCGCCATGCAGGCCTTCATCCTGGAGGTGATCGCCAAGCATGGCGAGCCGGCACGCGTACTGTGCAACAAGGACCCCTTCACACTCAAGTCCTCGGTCTACCTGTCACGCTTATTCCCCAACTCCAAGTTCTTGCTGATGGTGCGGGACGGCCGGGCCTCCGTGCACTCCATGATCACGCGCAAAGTCACCATCGCCGGCTTCGACCTCAGCAGCTACCGGGACTGCCTCAGCAAGTGGAACAAAGCCATCGAGGTGATGTACGCGCAGTGCTTGGAGGTGGGCAAGGACAAGTGCCTGCCCGTGTACTATGAGCAGCTGGTGCTGCACCCCCGGCGCTCCCTGCAGGTCATCCTGGACTTCCTGGGCATCGCCTGGAGCGACGCCGTCCTGCACCACGAGGACCTCATCGGCAAGCCCGGTGGCGTCTCCCTGTCCAAGTGAGTGTGACACGCGGCTCTGCCCATGGGAGCTGTGTGGCAGCCTCGGCCGGGTCTCTCGCCTGTGGACCGGGTCCCCCTCCCCTAGCTCCGTGGTACTGGGTGAGCTGCTGTTCATCTCCGAGCCCCAGGGTCAGTATCCAGAAAGAATGGGAGCAATCCCTCTTTTCTCAGAATCCGTGAAGCCTGACTGCGCTCTGGAGCAAGGCCGCGGAAGGTGCTGGTTACGGGAGAGCACGCGCTCTAGAATCGAGTTCCGAGGGCCCAAAGTGCCGCTCTGCCAGCTCCCAGCCGGGCGGCTTTAGGCAGGTGACTTGAGCTGCCTGGGCTTTCATTGCTCGCCTGTGACAGGGACTCTCCTGTCTCTACCGCAGAGACTGGTGAGTGTCAAACAGATCTGCTTCCGGGGCCATTCCTGCTGCTGTCGTGCTGGGAGTGCTGTCGCTGTTCGTATTTTGAGTGTTGGCACTGACTCTTGGACGCCACCTTGACCTTGCCGTTGTGACCACACAGCAAGTCCTGGTTACACCTCCACCAAACACCCTGCCTTTAATCCCCATAGCAGCTTGTGTTATTTTCGTGTTGTCCTTCATGTCCTTCTAGTTTTTATTTGATTTGTGGTGCTGATAATGGGACTCGGGGAGTCCTGAGCTACATATCCACCCTTCTTCAGTTTTACTTTGAGACAGGGTCTCACTGAGTTGTCCAGGCTGAGCTGCAGCTTGTACTCCTCCTGCCTCAGGCTCTCAAGTAGCTGGGGTGATAGACATGTGCCACCATGTCCGGCTCTGATCCCATTTTAAAAATGAAGAAACTGAATCCCAAGGAGAAGTTATAGTCCCAATGCCACATAGCTAACAAATGGTGATACAGGATTTGCACCCAGCATTCCTGGACTCCAGAGTATGTGCTCTCTACTTCCATGTCTAGCCAAAGTGTCCAGCAATTGAGAATGTTAAAAGCAAGAGGGTAATGCGTGGTGTGGAGTGGTTGGCAGCTGTCCTGCCATCTGCCTCTGTCCTATACTCATCACCCTCCTCACTGGAGAGACCATGTCCCCTCTCTGAGCCCCAGAATGACACAGGAACAGTATGCATGCTTCACGTTCTCATCCTGAGCACACTTAGGTGTCCCTGGGATCCCAGCAGAAATGCGGATCACCCAGACAGGGGCCGGCCCTTCCCTGTGATGGCTGGTCCCTGCCAGGCTCCAGACCCTTGAGCAGAGCTGGAACTTAGCCACTCTCCATGGCAGTGGAGAGGCCACAGGTGCCCCAGCTGGTCCACGCCACAGCGTGGTCACGACAGAAAGTCAGGTTTGCGAAGGAGAGAGACGTGGGAAGCAACACAGAATGAAAACTAGCTCTGTCCCACCACTTACGGCACCCACTGGTCCTGCTCTGGGCAGAGTGACAGGGCAGTGGTCCTATCAGACAAGTTGGCTAGAGCTGCTGTGTCATCACCTGGAATGCCTTTGCAATGCTCCACTGCACAGATCACAGCATTCTAACCATCCCGTCACCGGACACTTGGGTTATGTTTAGCTTTTGCGGTATGTATCCGGTATTGTTCTGCAGTGCATCCCTGCTGACTGTGTGCAGTAAAGCCCTGCAGTGGCAAAGGTAGCATAAGCCATGCTCACGTATGACATCTCTGACACATTAGATAGATTTGATTTAAATCTGGGTCCACAAACATCCAGTGATCTGCCTATCAGTCCATATTTTGCCGTCACTGCTTGTCACTCCCAGTCCTGTCTTCCTTTTGCTACAACTTTCTGCTCCTGTTCTTCCTCAAGTGGCCCCTTAGGTGGGATAGAAGGCCCTGGGTTATAACTGCTGTTATGGCTTGGTGGGACTGCTGCTGGGGAGTCACCAGGCGCGGAGAAGATGACAGCTGTGCAGTTCTCCCAGCCCAAGATCAAAACTAGCCTAACACCCATCCTCAGGGGAAGGGGAAATCCATTCATCCCGTGAAATTGGACATCACTGAAAAAGACGGGAGTGAAAAAACTTGCAGTCCAAGACATACGGCACATAATTTTTATCTTAAAAGCAGCAAACATAGCCAGGCGTGGTGGGTTATGCCTGTAATCCTAGCACCCTGGGAGGCTGATGCAGGAAAATCAAAACTGAAGCCCAGGTGGGCAGCTTAGTGACTTAGTGACCCTGTCTCAAAATTTTAAAAACTAAATTAAGGGGACCAGAGATTTAGCTCAGTGGTTCTGGCACCTGCCTAGCAAGCACAAGTTCCCTGGTTCAATTGGTAAACTACATACAACAATACTGGGTGTGATAACTCACACACACCAGCAATCAGTACCACACATCACAATGCCAGGTGTGGTGGCTCACGCCTGTAATCCCAGCACTCGAGAGGCAGAGGCAGGAGGATTGCTATGAGTGAAGGCCTCAAGTTTGGCCCAGAGTACCATCAAGTCAGTAAACAAAAATAAGAGCAGCACACTGAATCAGTTTTCCCCATGTATGGCAGATACCTTTTTTTTTTCTGAAATGAAACAAGGTCTTGGTAAATTGCTCAGGCTGGATTCTTAGCTTTCAATTCTCCTGCCTCAGCCTCCTAGAGTGCTGGCATTATAGACATGTGTCACCATATCTGGCTTGTATTTCATCACTTTTTCGAAGATGACAAAATATTCATGTTAGTCAAAGACATAGAAAGTTGTGTTGAGCTAGAGCAGCCAAGGAAGCAGGATTTCTGTGCCACCTTCTGTACTTTTTCTCCTAGTCTCTCCACGTGCTCTTTCCCCAGTGGACAGAGGAGGTAGATGGGGCCAGCACCTCACCACCCTCACCAGTCTAGGTGGTGGGTCCGGGCAGGGCCGGGTCCTCCCTGCCTTTCCTGCTACCCTTGCCTGACCGCATTGTTCCTCTCTCCCCAGGATCGAGCGGTCCACGGACCAGGTCATCAAGCCTGTGAACCTGGAAGCGCTGTCCAAGTGGACCGGCCACATCCCCGGGGATGTGGTGAGGGACATGGCCCAGATCGCCCCCATGCTGGCTCGGCTCGGCTATGACCCCTATGCAAACCCACCCAACTATGGCAACCCCGACCCCTTCGTCATCAACAACACACGCAGGGTGAGTGTGTGAGAGCCGTGTTCACAGGCTTTGGCGGGACCATGAGTCCGGGTCCCTGAGAAAACCTTCAGTCTCCAGACCATCTGGAGACACAGAGAGCAGTGTGCCTGCTCGTGTTGCCATCCTGGTTTGCCAGGAAGCTGAAAGCAATGGGTAGCTTGTATTTCACACTCTTAACAGGTCACAGCAGATCTGTATTTACCTTTCCTCTCCTGTTTTTTTGGCTCTCTGTTGATTTGTTTCAAGCCTGTTGATAGTGGGCATAAATAAACTGTAGGTCCCTCTTCCCACTCCATAAAGTTGAATGTTGATTTCACAACCAAATGTGAAGTTAGAGGTGTGTAAGCTATTTTTTTGAGATGGAGGGCTCATTGTGCCACCTAGGTTGGACTTGAACTCTTGGCCTCAGGTCGTCCTCCTGCCTCAGCCTCCAGGGTAGCTCGGTTGATAGGATATGGCTAGATTCCTAGCTATTGTGCACTGTAGCAGCTTAAGTTACTCTTCAAGTTTTCTTTAGTTAAGGTAGCCAAGGGAAACGGTTTTTTCCCGCTTTTTTTGTTGTTTCCTGCTCAGCCTCTTAAGTGCTAGGACAGCAGGGGAAATAACTTAGACAGGATGTTTTGAAGTGTTAGAGGTGGTCCGTGTACCCAGTAAAGGAACAGATGAGGCCACAGCCGTATTTACACATTTCTGTCCCAGCTTGGGTTGCGTTGGAGTTGTGGCTCCCCTGGAGGCCCCAAGTTAGGTACAGTACACACGCTTTGAGCTTGATGCCATTGCTGTCAGTAACGGGCCACATAGGGCAGGGTGTGCCCCTCAGTCATAATGACAGTGGTGAAGTCGTCATTTCCCCGTACACGTGTATGTGGCAGCGCCGGTGTGACTGCCTGCCCTGGCATTCACACGCAAGCAGAGCAGCCGCAGTCAGTGCACCGGTGTGCCAGACACGCTTTGGGATGTCCACATGGCGATGCAGTCACCTGAGGCTGTTTCAACCTGGAGTGTCCCCGTCTGTCATGATGCACGGGTGTGCCTGAGCCTGAAGCTGACCCGAGGAAGAGCCCTCCCTGCTCCTGAGTCATGAAGCCCCAGAGACTGACGTGGGGCTCAGCTCAGCAGTCCTGACATATGCTGAGGTTCGAAAGTGAACCGTCCTGTATTGAATTACAGAAGCAAAAAGCCACCCATCCTTCAATTCTCCTTTAAATCTTTTCCCTTGGCCCAAGGAGAAAGTCTCCATTTGGCAATAATAAATCCCTTTTAAGATCTTTTCTAGCACCACAAAAAAGACAAATGAACAAGGCACCATTTGCCCAAATAATAGTAGACTGGATGAAAAGAAGAGTCTGGGGACATTCTTGAAGTTCAGTCCCCTTGTGCTGTACAGCAGCTAGGCCAGCAGCAGCTCCTCAGGGGTCCCTTTAAAAGGTGAAGGTCCCCAGGTAACCCAGAGTGAGGGCCACAAGCTCCTAGAATAAGCCAGATTTTGTGTATTTTGTGAAATGTAAATAATTCTAATGAGAGCTGCCGGTGAAGATCAACTCTTTAGAGGTCTGCTGTTGGTTTAAAATAGAAGATGTTGAGCCAAGGATTTAGCTCAGTGGTTCCGGCATCTGTCTGGCAAGTGCAAGGTCCAGAGTTTGATCCCTGGTACTACATACCACAGTGCCAGCCATGGTGGCTCATGCCTGTAATCCCAGAGCCCTGGAGCCAGAGGCAGGAGGATTACTGTGAGTTCAAGGCTAGCCTGGGCCACCTAGTGACTTCAGGACCAGCCTGAACTACAAAGTGGGACTC
>PVIC010024312.1:0-26117 GCA_004025085.1 Thryonomys swinderianus | reverse complement strand
AAAAAAAAAAAAAAAAAAAAAAAAAGACACAGTCAAAAAGTAGAGGAACATTTAAAATTTGCACCATTGGATAGTACAAAGTAACTGAGATACTTAGTGTTTTAGTTCCTTGGAGTAATTTATGTCACTTAAAAATGAATAAAACTGCTGCACTTTGTATTCACAAATGCAAAATAGGGAAGGAATAGGCTCAATGAATAAATGTAAATAGAAAGAAGAGGTGGAGGTACTTTATTATTTTATTCCCTGGATCCTGTTTGTTCAATTTAAAGATTGCATTTTTTTATGCAATAGCTTACAAAAGCACATATTTGAATAATATGTTCATTCATGGAGAATCATTGAGAGATATACTGACTGCATATCCGGTTTAAGAACCCAAATAGTAAATTTACATATGCGAACTACTTAGTATCATGTGGACCAAATAAAAGAAAAATCAAAATTTTAGATTTTTTTTTTTAACTAGTCACTGTCTCCTCTCTGGGACAAAATACCTGCTGCACAGTTTAAAGAGAGTTTGTTTGCATTCAGAGTTTCAGAGGGTTCAGTGAGTGGTTGGCTGGGTCCAAGGGAGAAATGGCATGTAAAAGAGCATGTCAGACAAAGGTGCTCCAGGCATTGCAGCTATGAAGAGGCAAAGAGAGAGGAGCTGGGGATAAGAATAAAATCTTCCCAGTCACACACCTTGTATTCCACAACTTCAGCCAGGCCTCATTACTTTTCATCACATAAACTCAACATGGGTTAATCCCCAGAGGAGTGTGATAGTCCCATGGCATAGGTTTTTCCAAAACCTCCACCCAGTCTGCAATATTTGGAAATACTTTAGATCAAATTGATCACTGGCTCAATGGCATTTGTTGACAGTCACATGAGCAGAGAGATATGAGAACCATGATTAGTGTTTATATTCATGTATATAAGTCCATCTGTGTCGTGTGTATCAAATCTAGCTAGATATTCTTGGCCAGTTTTCTTTACACTTAACTTGTATTTTGGAAATTTATTTGAGTTTCTAGGATTTTTTTCCCCATCTATCTTCTCCTGTGAGGTAGATGCTTGTTCAGAGGCACATATCAGTTCTATTCAGTGTATCAGATTCAAAATAAGTCATTAAAAGTGGTTTTAATATATGCATTTTTGGTGGCTTGAAGGATTAATTATTTTCATAGTGTGAGTTTACTCTAAACATCAACACACAGAGCTGGCATCACTCCATCTATAATCTATACCATCTATAATTGGTATCAGTATATGACACAATTTAATTCTCATTTTTTCCCTTTCCCTCACCCACCCTCCAACCCCTACCCCTATATACATAAGCTTTGTTTCCCTTTTTTTTTCTTTAATTACCATCAGATTTTTTCTTCCCTTTGTTACTTACCCAGTGCATCTTCATTTGATGCCAACTGGTATATTTTCTGGTAGAGTATTGCACCCTTTCTCTTCTTTAGAATGGAATATGGCTATAATCCCCTTTGGGGGCTAGTGACATGTGTGCCAGTATTTATCTCTAACCTAACTAGCTGGGATGCTGGTCATCTTCTCTAGAACATGTTGGCCTAAATCTCCTGAGAAAGCTCTTTTAGTTTTGAATGTGTCTGGTACATGTAGTAACTTACAATATACAATCAATATTATATTTTGAGCAAATGATTGACATATACAGTGGTTCCTCTGTTCATATCTTAGTTCATTTCATTCTTCTGGAAAAGACGGTCATATTTCTATTCAGGTGGGAAAGATGGCCATGATCTCCTTACTCACTGCATGCAGTTTATAAACAAAAATGAAATTTGCTGGGCATGGTGGCTCACGCCTGTAATCCAAACACTCGGTAGGCAGAGACAGGAAGATTCCTGAGTTCGAGGCTGGCCTGGGCTACATAGTGAGCTCAAGGCCAGCCTGAACTAAAAAGTGAGACTCTGTCTCAAAAAAAAAAGAAGGAAAGAAAGAAAGAAAGAAAAAAAGAAAAAAAGAAGGAAGAAAGAAAGAAAGAAAGAAAGAAAGAAAGAAAGAAAGAAAGAAAGAAAGAAAGAAAGAAAGAAAAAGAAAGGAAGGAAGGAAGGAAAGAAAGAAAGAGAGAAAGAAATTTGGACAAATGCCTCTGGTTGTAAAACAAATTCTTCATAAACAAAAGTGTTTCTGAATCAGAGTATATATTTATTTATATATTATTTATTGATTTTGTTTGAGATGGGGGTCTCACTTTGTAGTTCAGGCTGGCCCTGAGCTCACTATGCAGCCCAGGCAAGCCTCGAACTCAGCAATCCTCCTGCCTCTGCCTCCTGAGTGCTGGGATTACAGGCGTGAGCCACCACACCTGGCAAAAGTATATATTTATTTTTGATAAGCCAAAATAATACTGACCAAATTTTCACGTTAATTGACAATTTGTATTTCTTTTTGCACATAGAAGCTACTTTGTAAGAGTGTTTTCTCTCCACTCCTGTTATTTGATTATACTTGAGCCCATCAGCAATTTTTCTGTAATCTCCAACCATTCTTTCAAACTATTACCCACTCCACCCCATTTTATTTTTTTCTCATTATTTTTAGTTTTTTTTCTCCTGTAATTTCAATGTAAGGAGGAATAAAAGGAAGAAAGCTGAAAGAAATTTAGGAAACAAAAAAGCAACTGCTATTTTAACTGGGAAAAAACTCATGCATATTTGTAACAAAAATGACATTATTCAATGTATGCAAATGTTAACAGAATGAATGTAATTGTAATAGAGTAATGACTCCAAAAGGAACCAATTAGCTAGTCTATCATTGATCTTTCCAGATAACAAATGTCCAATGCCTTAACTTAAATCACAAAAGAAATACATTGGGTAAGATTTATTTAATTATGCCCAGGTTTTCATTGTTCTGAACTTAGATCAAGCAATTGCTTAGTTTGGAATTTCTTGGTGCTATGCAGAATGATATTACTTGTCTTCACCACTGGGTTCAGCTCAAACACAAGAGTTTATGCCCTACTCAGTCTTTAGGTACTGGGCTAGAGCATCCCCAGTGAGGTGAAGGAAGTTGTTAAATGAAGGGATTTTGACTTCAGTGACCTTCTCCATAATGACAAGTTCAAATACTACACCTCCTTTGTGGTCTGGTTCAGGTGGCAACCTCATCATGATGCTCTTAATAATTTTCCACAAAGTGGATTTCTCTGTGTCTCTCTTTCCAGGGCCAGCTGGCAAAATTGGACAGCATCTGAGACAGTGGGTGAGGACTAAGAAAATACAAGACAGACAAAATGGGGTTGGGAGGACCTAAGATAATTTTTTTTGCATTATTCAGTAAACTTTATTGGTACATTATATGCACAGCTCATGATCACACAAAACACTGGGAAATTTGTACAATATGTGACACAGGTCAATCCTCATTTTTACCCACATCCCTGCTCACCCACCCCTTCCCACCCCCTATATACATACTCTTGTAATTTTTTACAAATTATATTTATTCCTTCCCCTCTTTACGTTGCCACACCAAACTCCTTTTGGATATTACAGAAACTATCTTACATTCTAGAGGTCCTTTATCTCTACAGGTACTTATATCAAAGAAAAGATCCATGATTTGCATATCTGTGTTCTATTTATTTCACTTATTAGTGTATCCTCCAGGCATCTCCATCTGCACATAAATGTATCAATCTTGTCATTCTTTATGGCAGAGTTTTAAAAAAGCACATCTTTATCTAGTCTCCAGTTGATGGGCATTTGTGTTGTTTCCAAGATTGAACTATCACGAACTGAGCTGCTATGAACAGAGGTGTACATCTGTCTTTCCAATGTGATCTTTAAAATTCCTTTGGGTATATTCCTAGCAGGGGGATAGCAGGGTTGAATGGGACCTCTAGTCCTAGTATTCTTAGGAATCTCCACACAGATCTCCACAATGGTTGCACAAGTCTACAATCCCACCAGCAGTGGAGAAGGGTTCCTTTCTCTCCACAGCCTCACCAGCATTTAATGTTGGTTGATTTTGTAATAGCGGTCATTCTTTGTGGAATGAGATGAACCCTCAATGTTGTTTTCATCTGCAACCTCAGATAATTTTGAAGGCTTTGAGTTTATTCTTCAGTGCTCTTTTATAGCAATTCAGGTCAGAGTGCCCATGTGCAAAGCTTACAATCAATAAAGTAATCAGTGCTAAACATCTATGATGAACATGATTAAAATCTAAATCTACAGGAGCTCAAAGTACAAAGGATAACCTTGTCTGGCAGCCAGTATCTAAAAATTTCTGGAATGTGTTCTCTCTGTTTCTTAAACTTCCTCCTAGGTGATCAGCACGTTTCTTTATCTTATGCTAAAGACTAGCCAAGACTCTCAAGGCACAAGTCTTTGTCTTTTTTTTGAATACTTCCCTTAAGGGGGGAGGTAGGGGGAGGCTCAGGGCAAAATTTGCAAGACAGTTTCCTGGTGAGGGAGAAAGACCCCAGTGGCCCAGGGCAGCTCCCAGAGAGCAGACCCCTGGTTTTGTCAAGGCAGCACTGATAAGTGCAGTCCCCTGGCCCAGGAAACTTGAAAACCCAGGGCAGCTCCTAGGATAGGGAGCAGACCCCTGGTTCAGGGCAGTGCCATGGCCCAAGACGCTTCCCACAACTGAGCATTCAGACCATGACTCAGCATTTGAACCATGACTCAGTATTCACAACATAACACAGCATTCACACAATGACAGCATTCACAACATAAATCAGCACTTTAGTCAAACCATGACTCAGCATGACTCAGCATTTTATTGGGAGCATGACTCAGCATTTTCGTAAAATCGTGACCCAGCATTTTCCTTGAAACATAACTCAGTATTCATTCGAAACATGATTCAGCATTTTCATAAAACCGTGAGGCAGCATTTATTCGAACCATGATTCAGCATTTTCTAAAAACATGACTCAGCATTTTCTTCAAAGCGTGGCTCAGGATTGTCTTGAAAACATGATTCAGCATTTTCTAGAAAACCTGACTCAGCATTTTCCCTGAACAATGAGCGTTCTTGTAAAACTGTGACTCAGCGTTTTTTTAAAGCATGACTCAGCATTTCCCTTGTACCATGACTCAGCATTTTCATAGAACCGTGACTCAGCATTTATTCGAGCCATGACTCAGTATTTTCTTAAAATCATGACTCGGCATTTTCCCTGAACCATGACTCAGCATTTTCTTAAAAGCATGATTCAGCATTTTCATAAAACCGTGACTCAGCATTTTTCCCGAACCTTGACTGAGTTCCTCGAACCATGAATCAGCACTTTTGTAGATGCTGACCCAGCAATTTCTTAAAGCCATGGCTCAGCATTCATTCGAAACATCACTCAGCAATTTCCCCGAAACATGACAGCATTTTGTCGAAAACATGATTCCCCATTTCTAAAAAACATGACTCAGCATTTTCGTTAAAACGTGAATCAGCATTTTTCTTAAAACCATGACTCAGCATTTATAAATTGTGACTCAGCAATTTCACAAACTGACTCCGCAGCTTCGTAAATCATGAGTCAGCATTTTCGTGAAAGCCTGATTCAACATTTTTGTAAAACCGTGACTCAGCATTTTCGTGAGTTGAGACTCAGCAATTTCACGAATCATTACTCAGCATTTTCATAAAACCGTGATTCAGCATTTTAAAACCATAACTCGGCATTTTTATAAATCGTGATTCAGCAATGTTTTCGAACCATTAGTCAGCATTTTCCTAAATCGTGACAGCATTTTTCTTAAAGTCATGACTCGTCATTTTTGTAAATCATGACTCAGCAATTTGCTGGAACCGTGACTCAGCATTTTCCTAAAACCGGGACTCCTCAATTTCCTCAGACCATGACTCAGCATTTTTGTGTCAGCATTTTCATAAATCGTGACTCAGCAATTTCACAAATCGTGACTCTGCATCTTAGTGCAACCGTGACTTAGCATTTTCTTAAAACCTTGACTCAGCGCTTTTGTAATTCTTGACTCAGCAATTTGGTGAAACCGTGAGTCAGCATTTTCATAAATCATGGCTCAGCAATTTCATGAATCATGACAGCGTTTTTGTGGAATCGTGACTTGGCATTTTCATATAACCGTGACTCAGCAATTTCCTTGGACCATGACTCAGTGTTTTTTGAAACCGTGAGTCAGAAATTTCACGAATCATGATGGCATTTTCATGAAACCTTGACTCAGCATTTTCGTAAAGCCGTGACTCAGCAATTTCTTCGGACCATTACGCAGCATTTTTGTGAAACCGTGAGTCAGCATTTTAGTAAATCGTGACTGAGCAATTTGTGACTCAGCAATTTCACAAATCGTGACTCAGCATCTTAGTGAAACCTTGACTCATCATTTTCTTAAAAACCTTTACGCAGCATTTTTGTAAATCGTGACAGCAATTTCCTCAAACCATGACTCAGCATTTCCATAATTTGTGACTCAGCAATTTCATAAATCGTGACTCAGCATTTTTGTGAAACAGTGACTCGGAATTTTCTTAAAATGGTGACTCAGCATTTCCTTAAAACCACGACTCAGCATTTTCAGGAAACTGTGACTCAGCATTTCTATATCCATGACTCAGCATTTATTCAAACCATGATTCAGCATTTTATTCGAACCCTGACTCAGCATTTAGCCCGTGACTAAGCATTTTATTTGAACTGTGACTCAGCAGTTGCACCATGTCTGAGTGCTGGGGCCAGCTGGCAAAGTCGGAAAGCACCTGAGTCAGAAGGTGAGGATTTAGAAAATACAAGACAGAAAAGATGGGGCTTGGGAGGACTTCAGATAATTCTGACAGCCCTGAGGTTATTCTTCAGTGCTCTTTTATAGTATTTCAAGCTAGAGTGCCAACGTGCAAAGCTTACAATCAATAAAGTAATCAGTGGTAAACATCTACAGTGAACATGATTAAAATCTAAATCTATAGGAACTTAAAGTACAAAGGATAACCTTGTCTGGCAGCCAGTATCTAAAAATTTCTGGAATACGTTCTCTCTGCTCCTTAAACTTCTTCCTAGGTGATCAGCACTTTTCTTTATCTTATACTAAAGACCAGGCACTTCTTCCTAGGTGATCAACACATTTCTTTATCTTATACTAAAGACCAGCTGAGACTCTCAAGGAATAAGTCTTTGTCTTTCTATTAATAGTTCCCTTACCAGGAGAGATAGGGAGAGGCTCAGGGCGAAATGCAAGACAGTTTCCTGGTGAGGGAGCAAGCCCCCAGTGACCCAGGGCAGCTCCCAGAGAACTGGGGCAATGCCCCACCCCAAGGCACTTCCCACACTCTGTCTTTGCAATTCTGTGTATTTCATTGGCCTGAATCACATTACTTTGTGGTGCAAAATTAGGGTTCTAGCATAATACCTGAATCACAACACCCCAGCATTCAGTGCATCTTCACTGCATGACAGAGTGAACTTGAGTAGAAATGATGTTGATAGATAGCTGAGTGTGGCAGCATATGTCTGTAGTCTCAGCAACTGTGAGGCAGAGGCAGGAAGATCTCCATGAATTTGAGGACTACATAGTGAGTTCAAACACAGCCTGAACTACATAATGAGAACTTGTATAGAAAGAAAGAGAGAGAGAAAAGATGTTCTTTATAAACCTCCACTTCCACGTGTATTCTATTTTCAATAGTTCTTTGAAAATAAAAGAATGTATGTTTTGGTTCTTCATGTTTCCTATAGAAATTTTATATTAAGACCCCTTAGAAAAGACTTGTGCTTTTTGAACACATTTTTATCTATGTTTTATATTATTATTAAAATGTTGACTTTGAAAGTAGAAGATTTTACTTTTTCTTATGTAAATATGTGCTAAAAGTCTATATGCCAGACCCTCTGCTGGTCACTGTATAGGTCTTAATAGTATTCTGTTTAATTTAGCAAGCATTCCTTCTCTATGAAAAGAAAATGAACATTAGAAATTCATAATTAATCCAGTGATCACACATTTGTGTCCATTTAATTCTATACTGAAATTAGATTACTTAATTTCCTAGTAAGCACATTTCCCTTTCCTAGTCTTTTCCATCAAATCTATCTAATATAAACCATCAGAACTAACATGGTTCATAAGGAGCACAATTAAGAACTCATTTGATTTTGTTGTGTTCTTACCTGGAAAAATGCCTTCAACATCATTGTAGTGTTGTTCTGTTATCAATAAACTAATTCTATAATATGATCAGATATATCATGATCACATGTATGGACTGGATCCCTATATTGAGAATTGATCATTCATATTTTGATCTTATTCCATGAAAGGAGCAAGATCAGTAAAATATAATACAAGGAAATCACAAACCTTGTTCTTTGAAGATCAGGTATCTCAGTTTCCTATGGATTCACTTGACATCTGCATGCTCTTGCAATAGAAAAGTGGCTAATTATCAGATTTAGTACAAAGAAGCATATATAAGTTAACTGGTGAAAGACTGGGAATTGACTACAGGCTTCTCTCCTTCACCTTCCTTTTTAATGTCAATGAAGTCAAGATTCAAATGGCAGACACAGTGCTTTGAGACTTATAATCAAAAAACCTCAATCATGCTTTAGAAATTAAGATATTTGAAAATCTTACCTGTATGTATAATCCTATAATCTGAAAAGGTTGTTTTAAAGAGGGTATTTAAAGTAAAATGTATTTTAAAACAGATTATTTACACAAGGTTAAATTGAATTAAGCATTTAATTATGAAATATACTTAGAAATTCCAAATGAATGTTTCTGAGGAGAATGTCAGTAGTTAATTCATATATAAAGAGTAGATAATGCAAGAACCAGCCCCAGCCCTGCCCCACTGCTTGTCATAGGATGCTATCACAACATGGATAGACCATTCTGTGTGCCAGTGGAGCTACTTACATACACACACACACACACACACGCGCGCGCGCGCGCACACACACACACACACACACCCTACTCCCTTGCTTAATTTTTTGATACCAGTGTGGCTAAGTCACAGTACCAAGATGTTTGGTCAAATACTATTCTGGATGGTTCTGCTCAAACAGATACAAATAAGATTAATAAACAAACTAGTAGGCTTTGAATGAGGCACACTGTCCTAAATGCCAGTAGGTCTCAGCCAGTCAACTGAAGGTCTTCACAGGAAAGCTGAGGTGTGAGGAAGAGAGATGTGTGTTTGTTGACTGCTTTTAAACCGACACTGTGACCCCTGTTCATCTCCAGTCTGTCAGTCTACCCTGAACAAGCCTTGACAACTCTTCCCCTTAATTAACACGCATAAATCCTACCCCCACCCTGGAGAACTCTCACTAATATACACAGGTTGAGGGAGCTTATGTAAACCAAAATAATTTGGTTGGACTTTTTTTTGTATATTCCAGAATAATTTAAGTGATCAGTCTTTAGGAGTAAGTGATTAAAATGGAAAGCAGACACTGAAGTTTGAAAAAAATCAAATATTTTGCTAAAGTGATTTAATCATTTTCTTGAATTTACTCCGTTTGTGGAATCAAAATTTCTCAGTACCTCATGCAAAACTATACTTGCCAAATTTTGCAAAGTCACTCTTATCTGAAAAATAGTATTGGAGTTCTCTTCTCTTCCATTATAACTGGAGCAAATATATTACATTTTATATGCCTGATTTGAGAAAACAGTTTCTGATTTCTGTCTTCAATAACTGATTATGTGCTCTTGCTGAGTCCTTTACCAATGAAGTGCAATTCTATTGCTTAAAAATTGCTTTCCTGTGCAACATGATATGTAATGAATTAACTCCAAATGAGCCTTAGATTCACAATGTCATAATGTGTAACTTGTCCCTTGTGGAACTTTTTTATTATCTAATACAAGGCAAAGCTAACATCTTCCTCTGATGGCTCTCTTCTCAGAATGGAATGCACCTTTCAGTGCTAGAAATAATAAAAAAAAATCCCTATGATTTCAGATCAAATTACCTCTTATAAACCCACTTAATCGCACAGAGCATCTTAATGTGTCCCCAATATGCAAATTAAATTCTGATAGAACAAGAAACAAAAAAAGCAGTTCGAATTCTGTGGAGTACATTTCTGTCTATGAGAGAAAAAACAAAACCAAACAATTTTCTCTGAACATAAATGTGCGCGGGTGGTTTTTACCTTCAATAAAAATAAAACAAGAGCTGGCGTTTTCTCTCTATTTCTTCACTTGTTTCATCATATTAAGTCTGTTCTGTAGGGAACAAGTTGTAAGATCAGCTTGTACCAGTATTGTAGTGCAAGCTGCTACATAGACTTAAAAGTTCTAATTTATTTGCTTGATAATTTTGTAATTCAATAAAACACTAGCTATTGCTTTATAGCTACCTAAGGTATGTTTGTGTGGTGTATTTTAATTTGACTAGATGTATTAAAATTGGTCTTCTTGTTTCACATGGGCCAAGAGGAAATGTAGATGAATAGTTGATTTGGACTGTGCGGAGAAGCTGTATCTGATTTTCACAGGCTGTCACTGCCTTTGCCTCTACCCCCACCATCACAGACCCAGACCCAGATACTGATACCTTTTGGGATATTTCTGTATCTTGCTCTTGCTTGCTATGGCTGGACCTCCATCTGTTGCCGCTTGGCATAACACACAGTCCAGATCTAAGATGTGCCCCAATCTACTTATTTTAACTAGAGAAGCCAAATGCCTATAAAGTCTGTTTTTCCTGATTTAATTTTTAATTTGTACTTCAACCAGAGAACTATGATTACATACAGAGTTAAACAAATTACCTCCCGGAATAGAAAAGCCCTGTGGAGCTGGAGGCAAGTTCAAAATGATGCCTTCTTTATGGGGATGCGAGAGACCACACGTTTCTAATTTAAGGATTAGAATTGTTGTTAATCAAATGTAGATTCTAATTTTAAAGGAGCCTCATAGTATAGAAGATGTATTCAAAGTAACTATCATTGGTGCACTTATTTATGTTCAAAGCGGTATTTATGGAGACCCCACTGAGTGCGGGGCACAAAGCTCTAGGAACTACAGTCAAATTAGTCAATAGTCAAATTAATCAAGACATTCATGATACTTATGTGTCTGTAATATTCCTATTTAGCAGACCTAGGAAACATACTTGTTTATACTGAAACAGAGAAAAAATGACCAAAAAATTATGCAGTGTGTTAAGTAGAAAGGAAAGAAGAAAATCAGGAAAGAAAGAAAGGAAAGGAAAGAAAGCAGAAAGAAATGAATTAATATCATTTACAAAAGTCCCAGCTGAAAATTTGGGACAAATGGTATGTTCACCTTCAGGCGCACACGCCCCCTTTCGCGGTGAGGGGTCCTGTCTCACTGTGCCTTTCCAGGCATCTCTGAACCTGTAGCACTGCTCAGTGGCCAGCAGTTGGCACAGCCTAATTTTGGCTCTAGAATTGCCTTAGACCTCTTACTTCACTCATTGATCTTCTTTTTGTTTTCCCATCTGCAAACACACAAATAGCAAAATCCACTAGAAAAGAAAGTGATCCCTACCTCTGAAGAGTAAGTTCAACAGAAAGGCCTAGAGAAAATGGTGAGGAACTTATAAATCTTGCTGAATTTCTACTCATTGAGATCACGTAACAGAATTTAACTTTCAAGTAAGCCATTAGTTCATTCTTAGTTCTTTAAAGCATTATTTAAAAAATAGTCATTTTTTTCCTTTCAAAACAGCATCAGTTATAAGGCTGTCTCATCACTTTTAGTTATCATCTTTTTGAGATTTTTTTTTTTTGCCTTAAATCATGTACAGACCTGGTATATTACAAGTAAAAGGAGAACATTCTTTTTTTTTTTTTTTTTTCTTGAGATAGGGACTCGTTTTGTAATTCAGGCTGGCCCTGAGCTCACTATGTAGTGAGGCAGCCTCAAACTCAGCAATCCTCCTGCCTTTGCCTCTCAAGTGCTGGGATGACAGGCGTGAGCCACCACGCCTGGCACTGTGGTATATGGTATTGATTGTTGGTGGGAGTGAATCACAATGCCCAGCATTGCATGTAGTTATCAGGGATCGAACTCAGGACCTTGTGCTTGCAAGGCAGGTGCCAAAACCACTGAGCTAAATCTCTGGCCCTAGAGGACATTCTTTTTTTTTTTTTTTTTAGTTCAATTCTATTCTAAAAGAACCATGCTAATAAAATGGGTTAACCCTGCATTCCTGAGTTCACAATCCTGGTCGGATGAGTTGCATTCCTTTAGTAAAATTGTGCTTTGCTAATAATATACAATTAGAATCTGACAAATAGTGGTGTATGTTAACTTTCTGATGGTGAGCAGCATCAAAGAGGAGAATTCTTTCAGGGAGATGGAAATTAAGCAAAGAGGTTTACATCATTTTCTTAACATCAGTTTTCACTGTAATTTCACTCCTCGCGGTGGATCAGGACAGGGTGTTGAGAGGTACTCTGTGGTAGCCTTTCCTTGTGGCTCTATAGGCAGGGAAGAGCCAAAGAGAGAAGTTGGGGCCAAAGTGTGTTCTTGAAATTGAGAATATATATCTGTAGAAATTATGAAGGTAGAGAAATTTGGTGGTTGTGCTAGCATCTTCATCCTAGAAATGAATGTGGGTAGGAACAAACTAAATAACAAATATTATTAATATTAGTTATCATATGCATGGAGGAAATTCAGCTGGTAAAACTAAACCAATTGTGAGTGAAACCAAAATTCTCTAGCTTTGAGATGACAGCGTCTTCACCAGTTCTTCCCAGGAATGTGTGAAGATATGACATTTTGTGATGCTACCAACTTAAATTGCCCTGTCCCAGTTTCGTGGATTTCTGCAGAATGCTAAAAATTTCAAGACCAAAGAAAGAAGGAGGTTTATTATAACAGTCAGCAGCCTAAGAATCAGGTTTGCGTGAGATCAGTTTTTCCTGGGAAGGCACAGTGGTTACACTGCCGAAGAGAAGCCTTGAGTCTAGGGTTTCCACATCTTTTATTCTGGACAGTAAACAAGCCTGCATACTGCTCTTGAAGGAGACCTTATGCTCATCTATTGGTTCAGGACTTTTTGGGGGATATGAAAAAATAACTATCTATGAGTTATGATGAGGAGTTACTAAGCACCAGGTGGTGATTAAACTTAAAGACAGTAGCCGGGTGTGGTGGCTCATGCCTGTAATCCCAGCACTCGGGAGGCAGAGACAAGAGGATTGCTAAGTTCGAGGCTTGCCTGGGCTCCATAGTGAGCTCGGGGCCAGCCTGAACTACAAAGCGAGACCCTGTCTAAAAAAAAAAAAAAAAAAAAAAAAAAAAAAAAAAAAAAAAAAAAAAAAAAAAAAAAAAAAAAAATTAAAGACAGTAAAAACCTCTAGGGTAGTCTCTAAAACCGAATCCTTTGAGTTATGATTAGATTGTCACAGTAATACAATAAGATTTAAAACCATTCATTTCTGAATTTGTGAAAAATTGAGATCTTTGTTTTGTATTGTCTGTGGCCTTTCAGAAGTGAAAACATTGCTAAGGTGACTGATATTGGTTGCAATTCTTCATTATAGCCAATTCAAATCAGAAGCAGATTTTTTAAAATTTAATGCTTTTTAATTGAATTCTTTATTGGTACATTTTATATACAGCTCACAATCACACTCAACATTGGCGAATTTGTACCAGTATATGGCATGAGTTAATTCTCATTTTTACCCATATCCCACCCACCTTACAATCCCCTACCCCCTATATACATGTGATTTCTTTTTCTTTTTAAATCATATTTATTCTTTCCTCTCATTACTTTCCCCTACCACTTTCCCTTTCAGTTTTTCCAATTTCACAAGAACTGTTTTACATTCTGAATCTCATTTACATCTACAGGTTCGCATAGCAGAGAAAAGATATGGTATTTAGATTTCTGTGACCTATTTATTTCACTTATTAGTGTGTCCTCAAGGTGTGTCCATTTGCACATAAACAACTCAAACTTGTTCTTCCTGGGATAGTAAAACTCCATTATATATATATATACATATATATATATATACATATATACATATATACATACATACATACATATATATATATATATATATATATATATATATATATATATATATCTTCTTTTTCTACGGCCATACCACCCTGAATGACCCTGATCTCATCTGATCTCAGAAACTGAGCAGGGTTGGGCCTGGTTAGTACCTGGATGGGAGAAGCAGAATTTTTTAATCTGATCTGTCTCCTTTCTAAAATTTATGTGATGAATAAAATGAGATTCTGAAATACTGAATCAGTACATTTAAAAATATTTGAAAATTTGATTTTAAATGAAAAAGCTGTTCCACTGTCATTGAATCTATAGTGAAATAGCTGGATTTTTTCAGCTTACTTGTCCTTTCATCATATCTATGACCTACCACAATTATGTGTTCATGAGTAAGAATCTATTTTTTATTAACCACTACATTTTACTCCTCAATTCTAGATGTGTAGAGTTTAAATTCTTGAGGACAATTCTTATTTGGTCTTATATCCTTGGCAAACTTACAAACAAAAACATTAATTTAAGATTTGCCTCCAATTTATTATTCTTGTGATTTTGCTTTAAAACCAAGCTTCATTATAGATGTCATGATGGTTAAGAATATATTTTTCTATATTGCCTCCAAAGTCTCTCCAAGGTATGTGGTAATTAGCATAAATATGTGGACTTGGTGGTTTTATTTTTAGCTTTTCAGATGAAAGGCACTAATAAGACATTTTCAAGTCACACATGATACTAAACATTTGCAAATAACTTTCTTGCTTTAACAGTGCTTTCATTTCAAATCTACAGGTCTAATGTCAACATAAAACAAAATGCTTCTAGCCAGCCAATATATAAACTTTTGTCTTGAGCTAAAAACTTACCCACTGACAAGATATTAAGTAAACATGTGGGCTGTGAGACTAATAATCTCGAGGTAAAGGTAACAGGATTACTGCTTGAATAAGCTATGCTTCTTTTCCTTCTATCAAAATGAAAGAATTTCAGGGCTGGAGATTTAGCTCAGTGGTTCTGGCGCCTGCCTCGCAAGTTCAAGTTCCTGAGTTCAGTTCCACTAACCACATATAATGCTGGACGTGGTGACTCACGCCCAACAGTAATAAACACCACATATCACAGTGCTGGGCGTGGTGGCTCACACCTGTCATCCCAGCACTCGGGAGGCAGAGACAGGAGGATTACTGAGTTCGCGGCGGCTTGCCTGGGCTACATAGTGAGCTCATGGCCAGCCTGAACTACAAAGCAAGACCCTGTCTCAAAAAAAAAAAAAAAAAAAAAAAAGAATTTCATTACTCTGGATAGTTCAAAATGTCTTCCCACTTATCGACATTAGCTACCAACAGATCACAGAACTAGATTTTTATGAATCAATAATGATTGTGCTATTGGTGTTTGAATCATGAGAAATTTAAATAAGTAAAACATAAAAATGAAATAAAACTCTCCTTGGGAACAAGGAATTATCACCCTGTAATGACCAAATGATATGCCATAAGGGGACCCACAGTCAACAAACCATTAATTTGGGAAGGGCTGTCAGCAGAGTGGTGTCACATGCCAGAGAAGGATGACTTCTTCAGTTGTCTCTTTATTCGATATTCTGTAACATCTACATCAAGGTTTCCAATGCATTTTTTTTAAAATGCAAGTGATAAGACTTATGCTAGGGTTCTGGATCGGCAAGCACCATCAGGACAGATTACAGTTCTCTGCACTATATGCTGTAACAATATCATGATGAAGGGGGAATAATGGCCATTACCCATTTATCTGCTCAGATTATTGCTCTGATAATATTGATTCTTTCTGTGCCTCCTTGGTTAGATTTAAGATTATAGCTCAGGCCCACAGATATTACCAGTTTTGTAAAGTGTTCTTAATGCAGTGCAGTTTTTACCTCCTTGCTTAAAATGTGGTGATTGACAGCAAGAAATTAATTGTTTTCACTTATTATAATACCTGAGAATTTTCACCATTAAAATACAGTTATTTCATTCAATAATGGACCATCTTCAGGATGGTGCTTGCAGAGGATTATGTTACCTGGTGACTTACATTGTAGCCCTTAGTTCCTATAAGTATATTCATTTTGACTTTCACTCAGTGCAAAAATCACTGATATTCCTTTCTCTGTGTATGTGTCTCTCTCTTGGTAGTACTAGGTTCAAATCCTGAACCTTGCCATTGAGCTAGATCCCAGCGATTTTTTTTTTTTAATTTTCAGATAGGATCTGGCCAAATCACCCAGGCTGGCCTGGAACTTGGCATTCTTCCACCTCACACTTTGACAGTGCTGGGATTAGAGGCATGCATTACCATGACCATTGTATATTCTCAATGTATACCTGTCTTTAAGTGACATGTGACTTTATATGTGTAGTGCAGCAAAAATTATATGTCATTTGCATAAAGAGCTCAGAAAACATTAGAAGGAGGCAATGGGATATTTGATAAAATGTTCAAATAAAGGTGTAGCCAAACATAAAGGTATCTAAGTAGAATCCTCTTAACTTGATCTTGAAAAATAGGGATGGATTCACAAAAGAGTGATAAAATTTGAATGAATTTTGAAGGAGATTTACAGAAGACATCATTCAGTAGAAAGTTATAGGTCTATTTGGAGTGTTTGGAGATGGCCTTTGGCTCTATAAGGCTGGACTGTGACATGTAGAGGCAAGGTGCTTTGATAAAGAGAAGACAAGGATAGTGTGTGAGAAAGAGAAAAGAAAAATGCAGAGAAAAGGGGAGATGAATAGATATAAATCAGAGTCAGAGTACAAAGAGCCTTGAATACCATCTTATAATGATTTTGGTTTATTTGGCCTTATTTTTAACTTGATGATTGAGAAGTCTCTTTTATTTATTTATTTATTTGTTTGTTTATTTATTTATTTATTTTAAATCGAATTCTTTATTGGTACAATTTATATACATCTCACAATCACGTATAACACTGGGGGATTTGTACCTGTATATGACACAAGTCAATTCTCATTTTTACCCACATCCCTACCCACCCACACCTCCTCACCCCCTCTATATATGCTGTTTTATTTTCTTTCTGTATCATATGTATTCCTTCCCCTCATTATATTCCCACATGAAATTTCCTATGGAAATTTCCCACTCTATAAAAGCTGTCATACTTTCTAGAGCTCATTTGCATCTACAGGTGTTCATATCAAAGAGAAGATCCAGAATTTGCCTGTGATCTATTGATTTCACTTATTAGTATATCCTCCAGGTGTCTCTATTTGCACCTAAATGGATTGATCTTGTCATTCTTTATGGCAGAGTAATACTCCATTTTATAAAAACAAATCAAAACAAAACACATCTTCTTTATCCACTCTCCAGTTGATGGACATTTGGGTTGTTTCCAAGACTGAGCTATCATGAACTGAGCTGCTATGAACAAGGTTGTACATCTGTCTTTCCAATATGATTTTTAAAATTCTTTTGGGTATATTCCTATCAGGGGTATAGCAGGGTCAAATGGGACCCCTATTCCTAGTTTTCTGAGAAATCTCCACACAGATCTCTACAATGGTTGCACAAGTCTGCAATCCCACCAACAGTGGAGAAGAGTTACTTTCTCCCCACAGCCACACCAGCATTTATTGTTGGTTGATTTTGTGATAGTGGCCATTCTTTGTGGAGTAAGATGAAATCTCAGTGTTGTTTTCATTTGCATCTCTTGAATGACCAGTGATGTTGAACATTTCTTCATATGCTTCTTGGCTGCTTTGACTTCTGCCTCTGAGAAGTGTCTGTTCATTTCAGATGCCCATTTTTGAATTGAGTCTTTAAACTTGGGGAGGCTGATCTGTTTGAGTTCTTTATATATTGTAGATAATAGCCCTTTGTCTGGTAAACAGCTAGTAAAGATTTTTTTCCCATGTTGTTGGTTGTCATCTAGCAGTGCCAGTGACTTCTTTTGCTGTGCAGAAGCTTTTCAGTAGAATGAGATCCCATTTGTTGATTCTTTCTGCTAGTTCTTGTGCTATAGAGGTTTTATTCATAAAGTCTCTGCCTAAGCCAATGTTTCCAAGAGTTTTACCTAGCCTGTTTTCCAGCAGGCTTATTGTTTCTGTTTCAATGTTTAGTCTCAAGTCTCTTTTATTTTAAAGCACGAATGGTACATACAACTAGTGTGGATTATACATGGAGAGTGTTAAGCCACGGAGTAGAGGTAAGGAGCTGTTGCAATCATTAAGATTATTACACGATTTGCTATTGAAAGTTGAATCAAAGCAAAGTTCATGGGCATGGAAGCACATGAATGGATTTTCATGGTTTTAAAAAGGGGAGAGAGAGGATTCACTATCATAGCAGTCAATAAAGGAGCAAAGAGCCTTGGTCTTCCTGACTGTGCTTTCTTTAAACTGAGGGACATATAGTATGTCAAATGTTACTTATTTTCCATTTTTTCTATACAGTTATTCAATCATCACTTTCTGGTTGCCTATTTTAATAAGCCCATGACTACGGACTATCATGCAATTAAACTCTTGTTTAATGTTCTTTTTTTCTGGCATTAAAAACATAAAGATCAATTAAAACAAATCCTGTGAAAGGTGTGGATTTTTAGATAGTGTTTACAGAAGCATCTGGTCTCCTATATTCAGCAGTTTATTCACTTGAGACCTGTTATCAAAGCCTAGAGTTTAATCTCATAGAAAAGACTATTTTCTCCACTAAGCCAGTGTTCATGCAGTTTAACTGAAATGACAAGAGGGTAGAGCATTAAAAAGTAATGCTGGAAATTGATCAGAGATAATGAAATTGAATTGGCCCAAGTATTAATCAATTTTAATAATTGAGTGTTACAATGGTCTTGCCATAAAGGCTATTATTTTCAGTTTGGTTCACTGAAGCTATGTCTACATGATTGTGGCACAAAACGTTGAAAAGCTGAGCTGTTTTCAACACCTCTGTGACAGCTTGTTCTGTAGTTGACCTGTTTTTTACAAATTCTCTATAAAAACTTGAATTGACTAATGTGTTGATAAAATTGTTTAAACCAACTCTTCTTTTGTTTCTCTGCCATTAAACCTTAAAATTTTTTCTTACAATGAGGCAAGACTAATTGGTGGTGACAAAAAAATAATTTTCCAACAGTGTCTCAAATAACAAATCTCTTATAAAACTGTAAGTTGGGCCTGGGATATAGCTCAGTGGTTCCAGTACCTGCCTCACAACTTCATGGTCCTGAGTTCAATTCCTACTTCCTCCTCAAAAAAAAGACAACAAAACAATAACAACAACAACAAAACAAAGCTGTAAGTTGATTCATTAAAGGTGTTTTGATAACATCATGGACTGTCCTTCTTGTTTTTCTCAGTTCCCTTTCTTTGTTTCTACTATTTAAGTGATGTCTTACATTTTCATGCAAGTTTATTAAGAATTGATTAATATTTTGATTTATTTTAATCAATTAATTAATTGATTGATATTTTAATCAATTCTTAAGGTTAATATTTTCTCTGAAAGTGACTGAAGAGAAGTGATAACTTGAAATCTGTTCACATGTACAAAGAGTGCAGACTTCGTGTTGCCTTGATGTCTGGTGCTGGACAGGTGGCCGCATGGGTCCTGTACGTGTGTTAACACTGCTCTGTTGGACTCCAGTTGTATTCTTGACATTTGATGTCTCAACTTTGACCTCAGTCAGACATTTTGCAACTTACCAACTACTCATTCAGGTTTAGCATACTACTGTCCTGGGTACTTACTGACTTGCACACAGGAATGAGACACTTAGATACTTGCTAGAGAGCAAAGGCAGGGTTTATTTTGGTGACTTCTTCCAGTGAGGGAAGAAATGATACATCTGATAGTGGATTTAAGATTTAAGCCTAACCACCTCCCTGAAGTAACTGCCTAAGAAATACCCCTCTGACAAACTTAAGCACACAAAATTTTCCTGTTATGGGCTGGGTCCAAACCATTCCTTTATTCAGTGTCAAATTACTTTTCCATCCACATCACAGCTTTCTTTACAGTTTTGGGCAAAAGGAATCTATTATTTTAGTTAGGAACCTGGGGCTTCCCCCCTTGAACATTAAGCCAAGACACATCCAGGTTGGAAGTGACTATGTCTGCGCTTTGCTTAGGGCTGCGGTTCAGTGCGGGCCCTCAGGATCATTCACTGAGATGTTTTCATTTCCTGGGAACTTCTTGAGAATGGAGGCAAGTATTTGGGAGACACTCCTGAGTGAATACAATAGAAAGGACAGAATCCTGCTGCTCTGCACTGATTTCACGCTCATTTTGGGATCTGTACATCCGTCTTTCAGACACACTGCAGCGGATGAAAGACCTAAGTATAATTATGCTGTCCTCAAATGGCAGACGGTGAACTCGGTTTCACATTATAGAAGAGTTGGACGTATAAAGTTCATGGAACACACCTTGCAAATCTCACTTTTACAAATGATTTTTTTTTTTTAGGTCATGAATGTGTTCCTGGCCTGTACTGATGTAAACTTGTCTTCACAGTTGTCTGGGGTGCAAACAAATGCCTCCTCTGCATCTTGGTTAATAGTCACTGGACTGCTATTGTCATTAAATATATAGTGATAAGGAAATGTGATAGGTTAATTTATGCAGTGGAAACGTTTAATTGCCTGGATCCCAAATGAGACACCTCAGTGCCACCTGATCATGAACTAGACTTTACTTTTGATTTAGGTTTCATTTTTCTTGTATATACTCTTAGAAGATGCAGTGAAATATATTCTTAAGTATATTCTTGCAAATGCTTATGAGTTGACATTTAATGTCTCAACTTCTGACTAAAGTTCCTAACTAAATAGGAAATATCTTCAGTTATGTAGCATCTTTGAAGGGGATAACTGACTAGCATTTTTAGAAAAAGTAAACAGTGAGCATTACTACCCAAGTAAGGTTAGAAGGTACATTGTAACAATAATTCAATGTGAATAGGGCATGTCCTGTTCAGCTGCCTGGCTTCCTCCTGTTAGCTGAGCCCAGCCTCTTCTTCACTGTTTCCTCTGCTTGTGTGCCCTCTGTTTGTTCCCCATGCAGTGAAGCAAATATTTTATATATTATCCAGTTCGAGGAACTTATATAGACATTTGCAAACTCTTGTTTTGTACAATAGACTACCAGACAAGAAATTTAAATTTATAAATAGTAGAAGTTTATTTTAATGCTTCTTGTGATTGAGAAATCCAAGAGCAAGGGACTGGAACTCGTTTTAGCCTTGTTTTTTTTTTTGTTTTTTTTTTTTCAATGATTCCATGTGGTGGGGAGGGAGAGAGACAGAGAGAGAGAGAGACAGAGAGACAGAGACAGATACTGGCTTTATCCCTTATAAGGAGTTCTCCTGTGTTGATGGACCCGTTCATTCCCTCAGTACCAGTATGAATTTGTTCATAAAAGCATAGTCCTTGTGGCCATCACCTTTTAATCATCCCATCTCTCATTATTGTTATAAGAGCATATAAGTTTTAGTAGGAATTGCAAAAGAACATTCAAACCCTAGCAGATATCCAGAAAGTGCAGATGTGATACTGGATAAAAATAATGTACTGCACATTTCAAAATTGTACAAGAATATATTTTGAAAATGTTCATCAAATACTAATGCCTGAAGTGACAGATTTGTTTAACCTGATGTAAACACTGCATAAGACATACATGTATTGAATCATGACATGGTAGTCCATTTGTATGCATCATTTTTAGGTTTTATAAATCAACTAAAAATAAATGAAAAGTAGAAAATGAAAGTCTATGGCAAAACCAGGAAAAAACCGTATTGTAAGCTTTTACAAAACTTAGAAGGCAAAAATTATTTTAAAAAGGTCTTAAACTAAGAGAAAAAATTGGAGCATGGAAACTAGAACATGAAGAAATTAGGAACTGTCAGTCTCAGATTTTGAACTGTGCCAGTAACAGTTGTAGTTCAAAACATATATTCGAGATTTGGCACGGTGGCCTTAAGAGATTGTAGAGCAGTGGTTCTGATTGTGTTTTTATCGTGAAAACTTACAAGTGTCATTGTCTGGTATAGTGAGTGTCTGTCCACATTCATGCTTGGAAGACCTTCCCAAACAAAAATTTGATGATGTCTTGACACTCTCCTTGTTTTGTATTGATTATGGGTGTCTCCAAATTCCTCATCATGGTTTCAAAGCACCGCTTGGTTCCCCTTCCTGTTTGCTCCATATACTTCCTGCTGTGCCACTCAGCTGTGATTCCCATCAGTTGTCACATGTACCCTGCTAATTACTGCGCTGTGTTCTCAGGTTAAACTGCTACCTCCTTCTCAGACGGCCCTGTCTGTACACCCATGGAATATTTTACCTCCCAAAAGTTATTGTGCATTTTCTATAATGAGACTGACAAAATATTTTCTTGTACAATTTTGAAATGTGTAATATATATATATATATATATATATATATACACACACACACACACATACACGCATATATGCACACAGACACACACACACACTCAGTCACATATTTACATGGAGTGAAGGTGAATTAGTCAATTTAAATGTACTGTCACAGACACACCGAAGCTAAGAGAGGGGCAAACACAACATAGAAGCCTGAACACTGATTACTGTGATTTATATCTAGGTGTTCCCCCCAAGAGTCTGATGGGGCTTTTGAAGAGGTTTGGGACATACTGGTTTTTCAGCAGACCTGCCATCAGGAGCAAAGACAGGTGTGTGGCAGGCATCAGTGGTGGGTATGACCTAGAAGAACTTTGTGGAAGAAAGCAAAATGATAATCAAAATGTTTATGGGCTCAGTACAAGCATACTTTCAGAGCACAACATTCAGTGTGGTCAGTTTTCTTTGCAGTATGTCACACCTGTGTAAATATGTGACCCAGTCACTGTGCATGAGTTTCTGCTATAAGAAGAGTAATGAAGCAATCTGCTTCAACCAAATCCTGCAATGTATGATTTGCTCTGTTTTCAGTTTTAAGTAACAGAAAAGTTGGCTAACATAGGTTTAGAGATGAACAAAAGAAGATGTTTGGAGTCAGCTGCTTGCTGTCTGCCCAGCTGTTTGCTGGTGACACCAGAGGCCCGAGCACATTGTTACATTACTTACCAGCCTCAGTGTCACGCTGTCTTCCTTGGGCTTTTTCCACTTCAGAGTCACAAGAGAGCTGTGGGACATCTACAGCGGACTCAGGGAGGGAAAGTAACACTGTGTCCATCAGTCTGATTTAGCAGGAAGAGAAACCTTTCTTCAGAATCTTGTTTCAGACTTTACTCACATTTGTCTGGTTATCTGTCCTGTGGCCTCTGAGAGCCACCAGGAGGTTTTTGTCATCTCTTTGTGGCATAAGAACAAGAAGGAAAAGAGAGGCAAAGCAATATGCATTATTTAAATAGTAGCCTACCCCACATAGCAGTAGGGGATTAAGAAAAACTTATTTAATTATTATAATTTATGGTAAAATATGAATACATGTGTCATGACAAATCTAAACAGAACAATACGGATGTTGAGAGAATGAGGAATTGTAATTCACTAGAGACAAGGCTGTGTTCCGGAGAAGTTGTGTGTGTGGGGGATATAAAAGTAAACAGAATTTTAACAAACAATTTGCAATAGAGAAGCAGCAGTGTTTGTGTTCAAAAAGCACTGCTCTAGTGGGCAGCCTGCAGATTCTGGTAAAGGAATGAGAGGAGTGATGTGGAATGCCGCTCACCATAGGGTTTTCTGTGGTGATGAAAAAGTTCTATACTCCCACTGTACAAAAGGGACCTCTGAAGATTATTTTAAGGTTTTTACTCAGAGAAAATTGCACAATCCCCTGGAGAGCATTGAGCAGAGTAATGACATGAACCAAATTCCATTTTGGAGAAATCACTCTACTACTTTGTTACAAAGTGCTACGAAGTGGAATCTCTTGGTCTAATTTGTGTAGCGGACAGTGGTGGCTTATACCAGGACAGTCCTGGAAGAAGGGATAAAAAAATTGACACACGTAACGTTTAAATTAAGATTCTCTGAAGAATTAGACTGAGGATATGTAAATGAACATAGAGAAAAATTCTACACTTTTGGCCTAAGTAGCCAGAAGTATGAAAATCTTATAAACTGAGATAGGAAAGATCAAAAGAGGCAAAGCCTTCATAAGAGAGAAGAATCTAAGATCTGGAACCTAATGAGTTTAAAATGTAAGATAAACATCCAAGAATATATGTTGAGTACACAGTTTAATAAGTCTGTTTTGGAGGAAAAAATAGAGTTATCAGCATGTTAATGACATTTAAACTCAGGCAATTAGTTGAGGTTAACTAAAGAGTGAATATAAATGGAACAGGAATGAGATGCAAGGACTGACTTAATTTTTTTTCAAGGATTTTGTCTACATTTATGGAAGCAAAACCACTGGGAGAGACTTGAACGAAGCTATAATAATAGCTGGAAAACCAAGGAGCCCAGTGGAAATTTTAGAACTCCAGGAGTACGTCCTGTTGAGTCTAGTAACTGACTATTGGATTCAATAGTGCGGGTGTATATGTATGAAGGAAAGAGTAATTGGTGCTTTCAACCAACATTGTTCTTTTGGTGGGTGAGGTAGTGTAGACAAACCTTTGAGTGGAGTACACTCAAGAAAGACTAGAAAATTGGCTGGGAATGGTGGCCCATGCCTATAATCCCAGCACTCAAGAGGCAGAGGCAGGAGGACTGCTGAGTTCGAGGCTTGCCTGGGCTACATAGTGAGCTCAGGGCCAGCCTGAACTACAAAAGTGAGACCTTGCCTAAAATTAAAAAATAATAATAATAAAATAAAATACAATTTGTAAATTCTTCTCCAAGATAGTATATATTCATTCAAATCCAGAGATCATTTTGCCTAAGAGCTTTCGACTTTTTCAAATAAATTTACTTCATTTTTTCTTTTTTTTCTTTCTTCTTTCTCTTCTCATGAACATCTTGAACATTGAATGGGTTATGAATATTCAGTTTTATTAAAATATGATTACTGTAATACTGTAATGTAGAAAATTTTTCAGTTCATATGGGTTTGAGATCCCAAGAAATAGCATACTTAAGTGTATCTGCTGAAAGTACGCTGAGGAACCCCCAGACTTTGATCTTGAAATAACTTGAAGTTAATCTTTAAAACGTTTCTTTTTCTTTTTTGGTCTCTTGACTACTGCTGAGAGATACCATTCACTGATATGGTCATGTTATGAATACATTCATAAACAACAGCTATGCATTTAGGAAAAGTAAGTACAATCAGTAATTTCTTTTCACACTCCCCATCTTCCCAACAAAAGCAGAAATGCATTTTGCTTTAAGCCATATGTTACACTCCAAGCTGTGGTATTGCAGATAAATTAACTTACCCTGGAAATTTCCCTTCTCCTGGAACTCATGCGTGTGATAATTGGCTAAGATTCCTAGGACTGATGTAGTAAATCCATGAGTCATAGATATTTGTGCTCATGATGGCATGGAACACCTTGGGATATTGTAAACTATGTCTCTTTTATCTGTGAAGTCTCCTGCAGACATGGGATTATCAAAGCTATTCTTGTTACATTATTGATTTAGTATTAACATAATATGAGAAGTAAATGTCATTTCTTTCAGGTAAACTGTATTCTTTTTTAATTGATTTTATTGGTACATTTTATATGTACATTATACAAGATTCCATCTCACTCCACAAAGAATGGCTGCTCTCATAAAATCAACCAACAATAAATGGTAGTGGGGAGGAAGGAACCCTTCTCCACTGTTGGTGAGAATGTAGACTGGTACAGCCACTGTCCAGATCAGTGTGGTGATTCTTAAAAAAGCTAGGATCAGAGGTCCCATTTGACCCTGCTATTCTCCTGCGAGATATATACACAAAAGAATTTAAAAAGTCATACCACAGTGATATATGTGCACCTATGTTTATAGCAGCTCAGTTTGTGATAGCTAAATCTTGGAAACAGCCTAAATGCCCATCAACTGGAGGCTGGATAAACTACGTTTTTAATTGAACTTTTTAATAACTCTCACCTGGTTCTACTACTGTGAAGTTTCACTGACATTTTATACTAACTGTACTCTACATTTATACTAACTGCAATCACTTCAGTAATTTGAGTTATTTAAAACTTTTGTGCTATGTTTT
>PVIC010024311.1:0-26124 GCA_004025085.1 Thryonomys swinderianus | reverse complement strand
CAGCAATCCTCCTGTCTCTGCCTCCCGAGTGCTGGGATTACAGGCGTGAGCCACCACGTCCGGCATTATGGTATGCGGTGTTGATTGTTGGTGGGCGTGTCTCTATGCCCAGCATTATATGTGGTAACCGGGGATCGAACTCAGGACCTTGCGCTTGCGAGGCAGGCGCCGGAACCACTGAGCTAACCCTCCGGCCCGAGAAGGCTTTTTATGATCATCTATATTATATCATTATCTCCTTGCTTTCTGATAAATGTACAACTAATACCTCCTTAAAAATTCTGTGACTCATTCTTTTTCCCACAGATCCTGTCAAAGTAGCACTGCAGAGAAGCACTTCTAGAATAGAAGAGTAAGGGCCTCCAAAGTTCCAAAATCAATTTGTAGAATGCTTGAAATTAACATAATTTCGCAACAACTCAAAGACCAATCATTTTTTAAAGAGGAGACTAAATCTTGGTTTAAAAAAAAACTATATTTCATGGCATTTTTCACTTACTCTATTTCCACTCCTCTCCTGGCTTCACAGCAGCCTTCAAAATCAGCTATTCCAAGTATCTGTGTATATAGTTCATAAGGCTAGAATCTCACTTTTAGGAGAATGAGTAAAATATCAGCAAATGAAACAAGAACAAGAAAAATGATAGAAGTAATAACCTAAGAGCAGAAATAAATGAAGTGGAGAGTAGAAAAATAATATAACTAACACCAACAGCAAAGAGATTATCTCCCAAGGAAATTACCAGCCAATATCACTTAAGAATTTATGGGCAAAACCCACCAACAAACTAGTAATAAACAGAAGCTAGTAACATATAAAAAATTATGCATCATAACCAACTGTAATTTGTTTTGTTTTGTTTTGTTTTTTGTTTTTTTGAGACAGGGTTTCACTTTGTAGTTCAGGCTGACCTTGAGCTCATTATGTAGCCCAAGCAAGCCTCGAACTCAGCAATCCTCCTGCCTCTGCCTCCCAAGTGCTGAGATTACAGGTGTGAGCCACCATGCCCAAGCCAACTGTAATTTATTATGGGAATACAAAGTTGTTTTAACACCTGAAAGTCAATTAATACACCATACCGATGGAACAAGTAACAAAAACTACATGTTCATCCTACACAATGCAGATAAAGCATTCAACAAAGCTCAACACATTTCACAATTAAAAAAAAAACTCAGACAACTGGGAATAGAAGAAAACATTCACAATCTGTTAAATATCTTCTATGAAAATTTTCTCAATAAAACCACTGTGGAGAAAGACTGAATCCTTCAACCTAAAACATGAACAAACCCAGAATGTGCACTCTCACAATTTCTATTCAAAATGTACTGGAAGGTCTAGTCTGGCAAATTAGGTAGGAAAAAGAATGGGCATCAGGAAAGGATGGAAAGTAATATAGAGATATTTTTATGCATTTGTATATGCTTTGCTTTTTACAGAGAAAATTCTAAGGAAGCTACACACACTTATTAGGAAAAAAGAAAAACCTCAGCAAGGGTTCAGGATGCAAATCAATATACAAAAATCCAATGCATTTCTATTCTCTGGTAATAAATACTCTGATTCAAAAATAAAAACGCGAAATAATGAAATTAAAAATAGGCCAAAAAAAAAAAGGAGAGAGAGAGAAAAGAATGGCAGAGCAGTGAACACAGCACAGCTTCACTAACATAAAGTGCCCAGAATCTGAAAATCAACAGCCTGGAGAGGAAACAAAGTGAGCAGAGGGCATAGGAACTCGCAGGGACATGATGGGCCTCTGCAGAAAGGCTCGAAGGCCACCTTGGTGGGGAGGCAGAGAGAGCAACTGTGCTGCTCACTGCAAAAAGGAAACTTATCAATGTGGACAGAGAGACTTGTTATTACGAGGCAGAAGTGAGAACAGGAGACACTTGGCCACACAGGGCCGCGGAACAGCAGTGGGTGGTGCAGTTGCCATTTTGCTTTGAGAAGCTCCAGGCTTGAATTCTGGCAATTGAACACCCCTGTGGTGGCTTCACTGCCAATGCCCCAGAGTTACAAAGGACTGCAGGTGACACTTTGCTTTGTGAGAGGAGGCGCAGGTGGGCAAAGGACCTTAACCAGTGGCAGCAATGGGCAAGGTTAATCAGCAGTGTGTTGGGGCCAATAGGAGAGTTGGCTCTTTAAAAGATTAAATAAAATTGATAAATCCCTGGCCAATCTTATCAAAAAAGTGGGTAAAGACTCATTCATGCAGTTAAGAACAAAAAAGAGTTATGTCACAACAGATCCTATGGAAATCCAGAAGAAGAATCTGTATTCTAATAAAACGGACAAAACAGAAGAAATGGACAGATTCCTAGGTAACTCTGAATTACCAAGGCTAAATCTATAAGATACTAACATTCCAAATAACCCAATATGTCAATGAAATTGAAAATGTAATTTAAAACTTACTAACAAAGAAAAACCCAAACCCTAATGGTTGTTTCACTGTTTAATTCTATAATAAATTTAGGTAAGATCTAATGTCAGTTCCTTTCAAAATTACTGAAACAGAAAGGGAAGCAATACTCCCAAAATCATTCTTGGAAGCAAGTATTACCCTGATAACAAAACCTTAGAAAGACCCAACCAAGAAAGCAAACTGCAGGTCAATCTCTAATGAACATAGATGCAAAATTCCTCAATAAGATACTGGCAAACAGAATGCAGCAAGTTATCAAAAAGATTATATACCATGACCAAGTAGAATTCATCCCAGGAATGCAGGGATAGTTCAACATACACAAATCAATAAATGTAATACATCATATCAAAAGAGCCAAGAACAAAAATCACATGACCACCTCGACAGATGAAGAAAAAGTATTTGACAAAATCCAACACCCATTCATGATATTTAAAAAAAAAACCTACAGAAAACTGGAACATTTGGTCTTTATCTCAATCTGATATAAGCCACCTACGTCAAACCAACAGCCAACTCTAAGTGGTCAAAAGGTGAAAGCTTTTACTCTAAAATCAGAAACAAGACAAGAATGCCCACTATCACCATTCCTATTCAACATAGTTCTAGAAACATTAGTCAGAAGACTTAGACAGGAGAGAGAAATAAAAAGGAGAAAGATAAAAGAAGAAGTTAAATTATCATTATTTTCAGATGACAGGATTCTGTACACAGAAAATATCAAAAGCCCCACCAAGGGGCAAGTGTTTAGCTCAGTGGTTCTGGCACCTCCCTCACAATCACAAGTCCTGAGTTCAAAACCTGATACTAAAAAACAAAACAAAACAAAACAAAAACACCTCCACCAAAAGACTTGCAGATTTAATAACAAAATTCAGTCATAGCCAGATACAAAGTCAACACTAAAAAAATCAATAGCATTCCTATACACAAATAATAAACTCAATGAGAAAGAAATTAGGGAAAATACTCTTTTATGATAGCATTAAAAAGTACTTAGGAATCAATTTAACAAAGCATCTTTACACTGAAAACTATAATACTCAGAAAAAAGAGATTGAAGAGGATATGAGAAAATGGAAAGATATACCCTGCTTTTGGGTAGGAAGAACCAACATGGTTAAAATGGCCATACTCCCAAAATTGCAATACAGCAATACTCATTACATGGAAACAACTCATGTCCACTGGATAAACCTAAGAGGTATAACGAATGAACAAAGAGTAAATCCATATGCTGGCATATTATTCAGCAAAAGAAAGGAACTAAGTGGGGGTACATGCTATATGCTACAATAAGAATGATCTTTAAAAATTATGAGAAGCTTCTTCAATTTCATATGTTGATATTGGGAAGTTTAGCATTTTTATAATTTCTTCATTCAACTTTGGGAGTTCATATATGTGTAGGAATCTAACCATTTCTTCTGTGTTTTCCAACTTATTGGAGTACAGATTCTCAAAGTAGGTGTTTCTTATCCTCTGGATAGTAGTGGCATACCAATCTACAAATAAATTATATAGTTAGTGTGCTTGAAAAGACTGTAAGAGATCGTGGGGTAAAATACACCATAGTAATGTTTAAGAAACCAGGAACTAAAGTAGTAGTTTCTACATCATCACCTGTAAAGACACAGGAAAGGGCCTAATTTAAATACAGGGGCCTTGATTCCAAAAATTGCCTTCATAGATACACACACTGACCAAATGCAGTAACTGAGATGCAGGGAACCACCACATGTGTGCTCTCAACGTACAACTTAACCCAAACACTTCTTAACAAAGAACGATCTTTCTTAAGACACAATTTGAGAGTATCTTGCTATAAAGATCCCCAAAGTTTGGCAGCCCATTCCAGAGACAGTCTAGATTCCTCAACAGGGAGCTTTATTATAAGCTGACGACTCACATTCCTCACTTTGTTCTGCCATTTCTCTTGAAATGGTGTACCATGTCCCCAGCATGCAGTCCTTCTCTCAGTTCCTGCCAACATCAAGCTGTCTTCCGTGCCTCAGAATTGATTCCCAGGTTGCTTTGGCATTCACAAGCCTCCACGTTGGTTCTCTTTAAATGGCTACCTATTAATTCTTCAAATTTCAACTTTAATGTCATATTTCCAAACATGTAACTTACTTGCAACGAACTATTTCAACACCCCTCCCATATATCTATTAAAATCATAACCTGCAAAGTGATGGTATTAGGAGGAGGAGCCTTTGGAAGGGAAGCAAGGTGGGCAGTGGAGGCCTTCCAAGGAGACACAAGACAGCTTGCTCTTCTCTGCTCCCCACTCCTGAGGACTCAGCGCCTGTCTACAGAACAGAGGAGCCTCACCAGAACATAGCCACTCATGCTGGCATCTTGCTCTGAGCTTCCAGCCTCCAGAATGGAGACAGGCAAATTCACCGGACTGACTTAGTCACCTCCCTGTTAGTACTTTGTTATGGTGAACTGAACTGAATCTTTGCCATTTATTGCATCTTGTGTTCTTACATAGAACTGAACTTTCTCAAATTTCTCGTTTAATTTCTCTCCCAACATTTTTGTCCCCAACTAATCTACATGTCTCATGTGAGCAGAGATCACATTTATCTGCTTAATTCCCTACTTTATCTCTGGTAATAAAGCTCAGAAAGAGCGTTCAATAAACGTTTCCTTAGCTGAATAATAAATAAGCTAAGGTTGTTCAAAAAATCCTTCCTTACTAGAACAACAGGCCCTGAATTCCAAAGGGACTTATAAGAGGAACAAGTAGTAGAAGGACATTACCTAGTGTTCCTTCTATACCCGATGATGCATCTAGTCTACTTCTTTGAAATTAAGAAAAAGCAAATCAAATGTTCTCAAATGTAAAGGCTAAAAGAAATAAACTGTCCCCTGGCAAGTGTTTAATCAGCAAAAACTAACTGATCAGCTGTATATAATTTCCTAAGGGACAGAGAAAAGAAAGATGATCTACAGCCTCATTTCTCAAATTAAATTCTTACTGAAGAAAACGAAGGATCATAGTGGACAGTTAATTAACAGCACAAGGCTATAGATAGTAGGCAGACACATCTAATTAATATTTGAACACTTGTGCTGGAGACCTACATTGGGATACAGCTGTACAAAATGATAATGTAGGCAGAGCTCCTGGGTGGATTCTCATTACTCACATACCACACACAGAGGCCCACACACGCAAATGACTACACCTGTAAACAATTGATGTGTCCAGTAACTTCAATGTGCTCCAGGTCAGCAGACAGTGGAGAGACACAGGAGTTGTCAGAAAGATGTCTGACCTAATTCCTTTACCCATTCATGCGAGCCAGCAGTCAGTGAAGCAGTGGGGTATTTTAGAGACCAAGACAGCCACACAAGCTGCCTTATGGACTCAGAATCTGGTGTCACAGAACATGGAAAAGGAGAGCTATTCAGGAAGGAAAATTAGCTGAGAGTTCCAGTGCTACAGAACTAAAGCAAGCAAAGACTTGACAGTGAAGACATCAAAAGCATATGGAGGTATCAGCGATATCTTTCCCTTCACATTCAACCCACCACAAAGCACTTCCATCAGCCCTGGAAGGGTCACTTTCAGTCTTTCCTCGTCTCATCCTCCACTCCAGGCATGGAGTGGTGCTAATTCTGTCATATCTGCCCACCTCCAGCCTAAATGGGTGGGGAGCAGGTTGTCAGGAGGGTCTGTGAGCAGATCTGTGATCCTGCTGAGGAAGCACCCAGCAATAAGAGAGCAAGGCTCCGACACCCCACCTCTGCCTGCTGCAAGGACGCTGGCTCTCTCGGGTCTTTAGTCTTTGATGAGGTACTTGGTATGGAGGTAGCGACTTTCTTCCTTTGGATGAAAGGCACACAGCCCTCCAGGCAGGTTCCATTTATTCTTGCTCTCTCGACTTCCAGCTTCTTCATCTAGGAACCACGCCTCACTGCCCCAACGCTATTCTGCTTGCCTCTGGTTTGAGGCCGTCCTGGGTTACCTGTTTGCTTGGCCCTGCGGGTTCCACAGCCATCCCTAGCAATCTCGCCCCTGAGTGCACAGATTTTATCTCCCTTTGTTTAAGGGATCTGACTGTTACCGCCACCGCTGCAGGCCACCACGTGTGACTCCCCGCCAGCCACGCTGTGCACGTGCGCAGCCTTGCACTCCCACCCGTGGCAACTTTACTCTTTTGTTCTCACCAGTCCCACTGAGGTATTTTTAAACACTTCATCTTTAGGATGCTATTTTCAACCCTTTTTCCCCCTCTTCCCAGATTCTGAGGATCCTGTTGCCAAGTCTGACAATAATGGTGCTGGGAGCACCGATCACCCTTCACAGTCCCTACATCTGAGGTTTCCCTTGGGGGGGGGGCTAATCACGCTATTTCTTCCTCTAGTTGAAGCCTTAGTAGCAGCTACTCTCAAGACGGAGTTAAGGCAATTACCAAAAAAAGTCTGGTAACTCCACATTTCCTGTAAATCTTTTCTTTGTATTATTAAATTACTGCCGTTTGTGATTTTTGTGTTATAAAAGAAACTGCAGTTAGCTAGGCGATGCGCCGGGGCAGCTCAGGAGATGCAGCGCCGGACACTGTCTTGAGCCTCTTGCTCACGCTGTGTCTGGAATGCATCCTGATGCCCTTGTAGTGCTTTTTCATGCACAAAAGAATGGAAATGCATTTCAGGCCAAGAGAAGAGCAAAGAAAACTGAACCTGTGTGCAGGAATGCACACCGCTGAAGCTGGGAAGAGCAGTCATGTGTGGAGCTAGGCAGGACCAACGGAAGGCGCAGGATGCAGCTGTGTCAGACTCCAGAGGGTCTCTTGGGGTGTGCTGAGAGCAAGTGCCCCCCCCCTGCTAACTTAGAGATCTTCAGCTGCAGAGAATGAGTGAAATGGAAGACTTTAACTGAACTTGGAGAAAGAGTGGCTAGAAGCACAGAACATGAGTTTTGTCTAGGAGCTGTAAATTTAAGACACCTGAAGAGTACACATCCGATGCGAGATATGGTGTCTATGCCGACAGAAACCCCAACCCCACTATGATGGAAAAACAGGAAGCAGACAGAGAAGACTCAAAAGGACAGAAGGAAACTCTAAAGGAAGGACTACTGAGGAAAATCGGGATACATTATGATCTGCCAAAGTACTAAAAGGAAAGAAGTTCATAAAGGTGACATTATCAAAAATCTCACACCCAGGGCCAGAGATTTAGCTCAGTGGTTCCGGTGTCTGCCTCGCAAGTGCAAGGTCCTGAGTTTGGTAACCACATACAATGCTGGGCATGGTGACTCACGCCCACCAGCAATCAATACCACATACCACAGTGCCGGGCGTGGTGGCTCACGCCTGTAATCCCAGCACTCGGGAGGCAGAGGCAGAAGGATTGCTGAGTTCGAGGCTTGTCTAGGCTACATAGTGAGCTCAGAGCCAGCCTGAACTACAAAGCAAGACCCTGTCTCAAAAAAAAAAAAAAAAATCAAACCCAAAGTTGAGGAAACAGAAAGTCAATGAAAATGAAACAATAGGGTTTAACAGCTGGAAATTTATTCATGGCCAGAGCTGGCAGGTTTCAGTGCAGTGGCAAGAGCAGTACCTCAGCTACTGCGGTTGAAGGAGTGGTCCCTTTCTTGAGCAAGAGAGAATGGAGAGGATGGAGTAGCTATTTCAGTGAGCTGGCAGCACCAGGGGAAGGTTTATTTCAGGAGGAAACTCTTTCACAAGGGGAAATTATCAAGTATGACTGTGGACTAGAGAAAATAGGACTGCAGAGAAAAGAAAGCTAGAAATGAAAGAATGAGGTAAGAATCATACCAAGCTTCAGAAGTGATTTCCCAAACTCTACTTTATAGCTACAAGTACTATGTCTCATACATACACTGAGTAAATACAGTGGTACCTCAGTTTGTGAATGCTTTTGGTTGCAAACAATTTAGTTCACAAATTGGAGTGGTTTTTCTGGTTTTGTTTTTGCTTTTTATGTTTGTCTGGTTTTTTAGGTTTTTGAGACAGGGTCTTGCTTTGTTGTTCAGGCTGGCCCTGAATTTACTATATAGCCCAGGCCAGCCTTGAACTCACACAAATCTTCCTGCTTCTGCCTCCTGAGTCCTGGGATTACAGGCATGAATTACCACACCTGGCATTGTGATATGTGGTACTGAGGATTGAACTCAGGATCTTGCGCTGGCCAGGCAGATGCCCGAAGCACTGAGCTAAATCCCTGGCCCCACAAACAGGAGCATCTGACAAAGTTTTATTTCTGTTTGCAGACTCTGCATCAGGCAACAAGCAATCCTGATCATCTTTTCTACATAAACACAAAAGTGTGATCTTTTCTAAAACCATAGAACAAATTACATTCATGAACAGAGGTATCACTGTATATTTATATAAATTGAAAAATTTATTATATCTTGAACTCAACGTAGAGTAAATTCTGTACAGTAAAAAAGCTTGGATTGTTATTTAAATTACTTCTCTAGGGTTTTTTGTCTTTTGTTATATTTATGAATTGGGACTTCTTTTTTCATTTGATTTCTAAGATTTATTGATATCATACAAAACTGACATATTGATACCCATGAAAGGGTGAAGAAAAACAAGCACACAGTGCTGTATTTCTATACCCTCATTCATCCTCAGAGACTCATCAAAGTGAACTAGAAGAACAAATTATCAAAGAAAATCTTATGACTGCTACAGTAAAGGAACATCAACTGAGCTTCTCAAATTTTGAGGAGTACCTATTAGACTGAGTCCAACTTGTAATACACTGCTGGATGGAAGTGGACATTCAACTAGCCCTCTCAAGAACAGTAAAATAACTCAGGGTGTGGAGGAACTTATGAAAAAAATAAAACAACACCCCAGTGGAAGAGAAGGGCTGGAACCAAGGACTGGCCCCAAAGATGGAAACACCGTATTAGAGACATCTCAGCCCAACACTGGCCAGCAAGCGTGGAGAAGCTGTCGGAGAGGCAGTCCTACCAGCTTAAAGCCACTCTAGTGAACACCAGTAGTTTACTAGCATTAAGTTTCAAGAAATATATTTTAGATATTATTAAATGTGGGTAACGTAAAAATTTATCGAAAAATATTCTTCTTAGCCTCACAACACTAGAAATCCATTTAGAAACACTAAAAATCCATTTGTTACTGTCACAATGTTTATGCACTTTATGCAATTCCATAGAAGGAGGGAGGCTTCTCGCTAATTCATTTTACAAAATCAACAGATTGCTGAGAAGAAAACTTAAAAGACAGCATAGAATATATAATTTATGTCAAGAAATCATTCACATCATATTCATAACTGTGTTGGAATTTCTATAAATCTTTTTCGCTACCTCACACCAAACAGGCACTGATAGTGCTACAAATGAGTAAATGGTTTCTTTCTTCACATAACTCAGTATTCTTTATACATTTCTCTATTATTTCACCATTAGGAATTTCCAAAAAAAATTAGCTTGTTGCTATTTTACTTGTTCCTCTCTGAAAATATATTGGTACAGCACTGGACACAAGAAATAGGATTAAAGAAAGCCAGTTAGATGTGTTATGATCGTTTCAATTTCTTATCAACTTGGATTTAGCAGCTAAGAAATTCTGAGTTGCTGAAATAGGAGCCTGTATTTACCACCCTGTATAGGAACGAGCACATAAGTCAGGGCTCATGCCATCCATAACTGTACTGAAGTTTCCCTTTCACCACCTCCTATAGAAACACACTTTGCTTTGTACAATGATAACATTATCCCCATGTTTGCAGTTACCATGCATTAACACTCCCTTTAAAATACTTCATTTTTCTATGATTTTCACATTCAAGCCTATTAGGCTTTAGAGGGGAAATTAATGAAAGAGACAGCCATTTAAAACACATGAGCTTTGTTCACACTTCAATGGACATTTTAAATGGCTGTTTTATTTTATAGCATTTGCATTCCTTTTGAATTTTAGCTGTGTTGCTTTTTATAGCAAGAGTTTGAATCTCCTTTCAAAGAGACTTTGCTCCAAAGTATCATCTGGCTTATAAATATGTTGTCATTCCTTTTGTGTCTATTATTCTAAAATGAAGCTAAATTTGAAAACTCATGTCAGAGTTTAATCATTTTAGGGCAAGGTAATGAAATTATTCAGTACTATGAAAAACTTTATTTGATCTCTTTTCCAAAACTGTATGCAAGTGAACTTTGCCTCTCCTTAAAAGGGCTTAATTTACTTCAGAGTTACATTCTGTGTGGAGTTGTCATTGGGAAGTATTTCAGACAAAATGTTATTGCTCTAAGGGAAAAATGATAATTCACAATTCCAATAAAATCACGCTGATAAAAACTGACCCTCCCATATGTAAATTTTCTTTATCATGTATGATAGAAAATTTAGAAATATGCCTTTTTTAAAAATGGCATTAATCAGCCTCAAAATCTTCCCCTTCCTTTGAACAAGCTTAGCCATCATTCTTGCCACTTTCTGAGGGAGTTCTGGATCCTCTCCCCTGAGTGTCTGGCTGAGATGTTCTAGAGGCCTCCACAACTACAACTCATTAAAACCTTTTTATCTTTCACAGTCATTTTGACTTTAAGGAAGAGACAAATTTTAGATAGTGCCAAAACCAGTCAATGAGGTAGTTGAGACACACTAATATTTTTATTTTAAGAATTTGTCATAAACAATTTAAACTGATTGATGATATCGAGGTGGCCACAAAGACACGAAAGAGGACCTCCACAGTGACTTCAGAAATTGGCAAAAATGATGGAATTAAGTGTTTGAAATGGTAATTCATTTCTTACTGTGATAATTTTTAAATTTTTATTTAAACAGTCACTGTATTTTTTTTTTTTTGAGACAGGGTCTCGCTTTGTAGTTCAGGCTGGCTCTGAGCTCACTATGTAGCCCAGGCAAGCCTCAAACTCAGCAATCCTCCTGTCTCTGCCTCCCAAGTGCTGGGATTACAGGTGTGAGCCACCACACCCAGCCAGTCACTATATTTTTAATCAAACTTCATAACTGTAGTTACTACCTCTGATGATTTATAACCTATCAATTATAAGACCTACAAAATAATTTCATAATCAGTTTGAACTCAGAATATTTATCAAGTCCAGTGCAACTTTAACGAGCAGATTACAAAGCACCTTTGCAGCAAATCCCATTTGTTTTGTGGAGAAATGTCACTTGCATAGCACACCAGGATCACATTATCCTATTTCATTTTGTTGTCATCCCCAAGGGTTGGTCCACTCTGTCATGGTTCCACACCTTTACGGTCTCAGGCAAAGAATGCTTGATATCTGCCATGTGATCAAGGGTGCCCTGGCTGGGGGAGATGCGAGCTGTGGAAGAGTTTGCTATTTTTTGCTATCTATCTAAACCGTATAGAGAAACTACATCCAGTGAAAAAGGAGAAAACACACATTATAAAAGACACCTTCAGGTCCTCATGTACTTTGTGATCTACCGGAGTCCCTCCATTAAATCCTTGGTCTGCAAGCCACTCCAACTTTGATTCTGCTAGTTGTCCATTTGGAAAATATAATAATGGAAATTTAGAGCTCAAAGTTATGAAACGTAAGTGCTTAGCTGGGAAATAAGGTTTTAATATTTTAATATGGTTTTGAACGTTGACATATGTTATGCATAGCCAACTTGATTAGATAAAAATCACATTGATTTTTAGACACTACATATTGAAAATAAAATTCCAAGTGTAAAGGTGTTACAGACTGAATTTTTCATTCTTTCCAAACTTCGTATGTTGAAGCTCTTTTTCTCTGTATATGGCTGAACTTGGAGATAAGGCCTTTACACAGTAATTAATGTTAAATGAAGTCATAAAGTATAGCCACAATACGGCAGGATTCCTATCTGTATATGAAGAGACATACAGCTCAAACTTTAATTTCACATGAAGGCACCAAGCGAAGGTCAGGACACAGTAAGAGAGAAGACCTCTCTACAAGCCACAAGCTTTCAGCAGAAAGTGGCCAAATTAGTACCCTGACCTGGTAGTTCCAACCTGTAGAACTGAGAGAATACACATTCCTATTGTTTAAGCACTTGGTCTATGCTATATTCTGACTACAGAAACAAAGCACTATGGAAGGGACTACCTAGAAGACATCTAGAGTACACACATACATCCACACACACACACACACACACACACACACATACACACACACACACACATGCAGGCATGCACACATGTACCAAATAAAAAATAAAAACAAGAGTCAGAGAAGCCTGCCTAAGTTCATGCAGATCACTGAAAGAGGAGAAGGTATTTTATAATTTAATATTCATCCAGGGAGGTATGTAGAACATACAGTCTGAGGCAGAAATGGTTGGGGAATTAACTTTAAATTTGGAAATTCATTTGAAAGTGGTCATTTCTAAATTAAATGATCTTCTTTTCCTTTTCACTGGTGCCTTTTGGCAATAAGTCAGTCCCTCAGTTCTGCTGCTTCTTCTCCCTTTCTGATCAGTGACATCTGAGAAGAGTCCAGTGGATCTCACTACATCACATGGCTACTGCTCACGTGATAGGAAGGGGATCAGACCTACAGAATGAAAGGAATTCTGATTCTAGCTCACTTCTTGATCTACAAATGGATTTAGTCTATTTTTAACAAAGGCAATGTTCTAAAATAATTTCTTTGTTGGAGACTCTGACAGAAGAACCAGCCTTTGAGATGCGAGAGCAGAAAAATGGCCTTTCTGTCATCATGGCTGGGTGTAAGTATCACAGCCCAGCTTTGGAAATAGAAGTATGTTAGGCCACAAACACAATTTGAAGGAGAAATCACAAACCATCATTTACATATGTCTGCATTACTCTCTCCATTCCACTGACAAAGCCAGGACTGCTATTTCCAGCTTATTTTTCGTTATTGAAATGGTAGTGACAGGTCTTTGGAGGGGTTATCATGGCACGATTGGGGTGTTCTGAAGTAGTGGGACTCCATCAGTGAGAGGGATATCTGTCAAGCCTATTTCTTGGACAATTAAAAGTCTGTTAGGAAGTGACAAAATGCCCCATGATAATGTCAAGATGGCTTGTCTGAGGAGTGCTGCTATTTTATATTAACAGCATTTTGTATCATATTTTATGCTTCTTGAGGGCAAGTACTTCCACTGGCACATTTATCTTTCCAGTGCCAATAGACCCACTCACATTATTTGGGTGATTTACAACAGCTGGCTTGACAAGAAGGAGAGAAAAGAGTTTCCACATCATGTATTTGCTGAGAATATGTTTCTTGCTTTTTTTTTTTTTTTTTGGTAATAAAATGCTTTGCCAAACCTCAAATGATTTTGGTTTATCTTTCTGAAGATCAATTTTAAAGTAATAACACTGAATTCCCCACATAAATCCTCCATATTGCAAGGGAGATAAAAATACACAAAAATAGCTGGGGGAATCTGTGTTTCAGTCTTTCACAAACTAGTGATAAAACAAGCTATAACTGCTGCTGACCATTCTCCACAGTCTCTGGCTGAGAGTATAATAATGCCCATGAGTTGAAGTCTCTGAGAAGTCAAGTTTTAGAAAAATAAAAGCCCCTCAAGAAATCACAATAAAAATGTTGATTATCAAAATGTTTCATCCATTCAATTAATAACAGTGTAAAAAGACTTTGATTTTGACCATTTGGTGAAAATAAGAGCATGTCATGTGCATACCAGGGCCATAACTCCCAAAAGAAACTCAACTGTAAAAACTACAAGTATCCTTCCCCTATCATTATATCAAAATTTTCAGAGAACTCCCACATCGTGTAAACTTTATGATCTGCAAATAATTACACATTTGGAAAATAATAACAACTGTTTATACAAGTTCAACTTACAACTTTCTCAAAGCTTCCACTCTTTCGAAGTTCAGATGGACTTGTTCAGCTGACTTTTGTTTTGTTCTAATGTGTGTGGCTGCTTTGTCCTTATGTATCAATGACTCCAAGAAGAAGAAAAGATCTTTTAATCCATGATTAATTTTTACCTTGGAAGTCTTCCCATTTAAAAAATGTTCAACAACAAGTCAAGATGCCAATCATATAAAAATAACTGTGATCCTGTTTATATTTTTGTTCTTCATGTCATGAACTTTGGGCATCAGAACAAACAGATGTCAGCTCAGATTCCACCTGGAGCTTTTTGTCTCCTCGCAGAGTTGAAAAGGGAACAAAACAAATTTTAAAGCAGTTCACAAAACAAAGGGGCCCAGAAAGACCTTGTGACAAGTTATCAAGTGAGACCTAAGCAAACAGACTTATTTTTCTCTCCTTTTTCAAAATGCTGGGTCTCATTTTCAAAAGTTGGTCTCGGACAGAACATGCTTGACTTATAATTACTTGAACATCAAGAAATAGCTTTATCCATAAACAGTCAACATCTCAACAGATTTTATTACATCTAAATTCTCATTAACGGTCTTTTATGCATTTAGGAAAATCTCATTCAAATGCCCTCACTCATTAAATTCCAACTAACTGTTCACTGGAAATCAAGTGATTATTTGAAATTTTAAAAAAGAGAGAAAAAAACCCCAAAAGCACACTGTCTGGATAAGTGTTGTCTGCCACACAGCAAACTGCAGGCCAAATGGTGCCAGCATCCCCTTTACTATCTGCGAACACCTCTGGCTGCCTGAGGAACTCCTGGGATTTATTACATTCTCCCTGGGTCCTGACAGGCACCTCCAAGACACGCTTTCTAAGCAAGAGGCCAGACTGGATGGTCCTGTGAACCCTTTTTTTCCCTTTTACTATCCTGAGCTCAATTCCCTATGGCTTTTGGTGACTTTATGGAATCTCCTCATCCTGTAAATTGCACTTGACCCATGACCTCCCTAAACTAAGGACTTTCATTTGTCCTCTCTATTTCTAGTACTAGACTGAAACTCTGCTACTAAACTGAGTATCCCTGAAATAGGGTGGGGACCTGACAACCTCCACAATATTTAATAAACTACACTAAATTTGAGAAGTCTTTGTTAAAATATAGTCATCTGTATGACCTAAAAATGACAGAGAGTGCATTACCAAAAAGAGAACATGGCGAAGTAAATGAGAAAATAAACAGCACAGCATCAGACATTTTTTAGAAAAATATGTTCATATGTTCTGGGGGGGAACTGACATAAAATTCTGTTAAAATTTAAAGTTTTTTTAAAAATTAAAAAGACAAGTGACTCATATTCTTGAGGCAATCTCAAAAATAAAGCCTGCAATTTAAAGGAAGTCACTTATAAAAATAAGCAGTTACTCTACTTCCTTCAGTGTGGCTTAGAAAAGACAGTCCTAGATAAAAGAAACAGAATAGAGTTGAGGCTGGAAATGTTGCACTTGTAATAGATCCAGTATTCTTTGCTCATTGCAGTTCTTTAAATATCCTCCAGACTGGCTGTGTCAGCGCACATCGGTCACCCCAGCACTCTGAGGAGATGCAGCAGGAGTGTCAAAGTTCAGCCCCATGTGGAGACTGAGCGACTTGGGGAGACCTTGTCTCAAAATAAAGAGTTAAAAAAAATGTCCAAAAAATTTTAAGGGCTGGGCACGTAGCTCAGTGTGAAGACCATGGGTTTAATTCCCAGGACCACAAAGAAAAAATCATATCAGACCAAAATCTAATATAAAGACACACACACACACACACACACCTTAAGGTATTCTTAGCTATGACAGGACTTGTTATTATCTCTCTTTCAAGTGCATCTAGCACAGCCTAGATCTCGTAAGGCGGGTATGGCCTGGCACTCTTAATGTATGCTATTATTTAAATATCACTGCCAGAGTTGGGATTTAGCTCCATGCTTACCACAGCATGAGGGGCCAGGCCTGAACCTTATCCTCAGCTCAAGGTGCTGTGACATCACATCAGTGCCCTGTCACTGATGCTCCCTCCTTCTCGGAGCTCTCTCCCTCTGCTGAGGTCCCCTGTACCCAGCTTTGCACAGATGCTTTCTTCAGCTCCTAGGCTACACAGCGGTCATCAAAGATGACCTCTGCTGTTGTCAACTACTGTACCACAGCATGTAATTCCCACTTCCCATTATGATCTCTAATGACTTCACATGCTTACGTATGTTCCCACGCGTATGCTTAGGTAGGGTGAGTGTCACCCTGCATCCAGACATAACCTGCTGACAGGAAGGACTGTGTCTCCTCTAGTCACTCCTGTATCCCTTGCACCCAGCACTGCTTATACCCACTACAGGCAGATTCCACATCTATCTGCTAAACCAACCAGTCGTGCCTACTGCCAAGGGTAATTAAGAGTCAGTAGCTCATGGAACAAATTGATTATGTTTGGAATAAATCTATTGTAATTACTCATCAATATTTTGTTCCAAATTAAATTTTCTAGTGGTAAAGGGTAAGTAAATTAAGTAGAGAAAATGAGTTGAACTTAAACTGCTCTTGAAATAAAAAAGTGCTTCATCACAGGTACTGCCCTAAAGAAGTTTTGTACATATAATTACGTGCTCTACATACCAGTACCCTGGTAGTGGGAAGGACAGGGTAGATACTAGCAAAGACTCCTGTACCTTGCTGAACTAGAAGCAGTTGTGATGATGGGAATACCCATTGCCAATATCCAGGGCCTGTATGTTAGTCACTGCTTGAGAAGCACTGTTCTTCATTTCACTCATCTGATTACAAAAGTAACAGACATTTCATCATTCAAAGACAAGGTTCAAAACTGATGTCTTCCTCGTCACCCTTGTAAAAGCGTATAGTGTATCACTGTGGTTGGAGTGTGAACTGTGTTTCATGTATTTTCCATTGTTTCTGAAACCCAACAGCTCGGAGCAGGGTCCTTTGGGCAAAGTTGATGCTTTTATCACCTGTTCAATCCTACTGAAGCACATGGGCGAGACCATGCTATAATTAACAACTGCACTCTGTGTGTGAATAACAGAAATTTCTTCACTTACTTAAAATATTCTGTTGATATCGCTTCTACACATAATACCAATAGAGACAGCTTTGCAGGGGTGTGGGGGGGGGATAGAACTGGGGATGGAACTCAGGCCCTGGAGAAATCTCTTGAAATAGCTCATACATAACCTATGGTAAGTGTGCCCCAGTAGGCTATTATCACTGAAAGCTCTATAAGGTTCACCATCATTGATGTAGGTTCACTTACTGGTTAATTCAGTAGAGACATTTGATTCTTTTCAATAAAAAACATTCGCTAGCATAGCAATGCCATAATTTGTGCAGTCGTCTTCCTTTCAGTGGATGTTCATGGCTTTCCATTTGATTGCAGTACATATGCTCATGTATGTGTCATTACATTCTGATGCTAATACAGATGGTAAAACTGGGGCTATGGAACCATAACTCGAAGGGAAGCAATGCCCCAAGGCCACCCTCTCACACATCTTTCCTAAGGCAGAGACAAGAAAGACAAAGGCCCCTGGGCCCACCTAGGAGGCTTCCAAAGTCCCAAACCAGCACTCACGTATGCTAGATTCTCAGGCATAATATAGTCACCTTTCTTCACTTGGAGCTCACTAAAGTTTCATACCTATGCACTGTGCTTCATGCATCTATTATAACAGAAAGAATCATGGGAAAGGACACCCAGCTGACATGCCTTAGCACCCTTCCAATCAGCCTGCCAATCATGCCCTGAGGACCTAGCTCATATTTTACATTCTTAAACCTGACAGATTCAGTGCTTGCACATTTTCCTTCCCCTGGCCTGCACACCGTGTCTGTCACCTAACTAAACTCCATTAAACTTTGCTGCTTTTTCCACACTCTCACATGCCACTTCCAATTCTTTGTGCCTTTACACAGAACATGGAGAGCTGACCTGGAAAATCACCCACAGCCGCAATACTTCACTTCTTTCTGAAACATCCCCGCAAGTGTGATAACCAGGTCAATGAGTACAAACAATTTTAAGTCTTTAAAGTTTCCTAAACGAATGATCCAAGACATAGGAATTTTGATGCCATGTTCTCCAGTGAATTCGGAGTCAAAGTGCAGGAGACAAGTGATGGGACCGTGAAAGGAGTAACGTTCACAAGGACAGGCAGCAGGCAGCAACACGATGTCCCATATGACAGTCAAGGATTTAGATTTCGTAAAGCTGCTGGTGTACTTGGGGCATCAGATAAAGAAGGGTTACTAAAGGCAGACAATCATGGAGCTTCTTGTTAACTGGAAAAAACTGTGGCTATAGGAAGTAAAGAAACACTTATAATTATTCTTGTAACATTTGTAATAATGGGACAAATGATTAAGCATTTCTTCCGAATTGGAAGGGGAAAAAAACCTGCAGTCTGCTGACCCACATGCAGAGCGTGGTGTTCTTTCCTAGGCCATATGGGCTCTGGCAGCCTTGGTTTCCTCTGGAACTCCTTGAGTAACACAACTAGAACGACTCTCGCTGTTCAAATGCAAATGCTTTCTCATCAACTCAAAATTGCTCCTATTACCAACTTTGAGAAATGTAACAACAGCAGAAGCCCTCTGAGGACACAATCAATGACACACCACAGGCGGCTTCCTTTCCCCACCCCACTCTTTTCTTCTCACAGGCTGAAGCCAGGGAGACTGCTGGGCCAATCAAGTAAGCCCCTGAATATTAAGTCCACTCTGGGCCTTGTCTTCGTATTTTGTTTGCAGTTCTAGGAGACCCCACTGAAGTGATAATGATACTCATCACCAGTCAATCAACAGGCCCCGCTAATGGGTGTTCCTCCTGCACCACAGAGGCCGCAGTCTCCACATGCCCATGCTGCAAGGATTTGCTGTTTCAATGTTTGTGTTCCTTTCCCCCCATATTCATAGGTTCAAATTTATTTTTTCATTTATTTTTAATAGTATATGTTTGCAATACATATGGATTGCATTCATTGTGGGGACTACATGTTCATTACCCACCTTAATTCATTTTATGTCCCCTTCTTCCTTGCCTCTGTCTCTAGGTCTTCTTCCCATTTCTAGAAGATCTCCTTGTTTCCTACTTTTATTTTACTCTTTATTTACATTTTGAGTTTCTCATATGAGAGAGGCCAAGAGATATATAAGCTTGTGTGCATCCATTCTCCTACAAATCACTCAGGTTTATTCTTCTTTATAGAACTCCACTGAGTATGAATACCACACTTTCCCGACCTGTTCATCTGCTGATGGACATATAGGCCACTCGTATGCTGAAGCTTAATCCCCAACATGAAGGACTAGGAGATGGGGCCATCAGGAAGCAACTTGATAATGAAGGAGGAGCTCTCGGGACCAGATCTGTGTCATACAGGACAGACCCAGCGAGCTCATGCCCTGGGCACACCACCATGTGAGGACATTAAAGGCCACCTGTGTCTAAACCAAGTGTCCTCACCAGGACCCCGCCAGGCCAGCACCCTTATCTTAGACTGGGAAGCCTCCAGCACTATCAGAAATAAATCTGATTTTTAGTCCACCTGGTACTTTCACACTGTCCAAAGGAAGTCAACAGTTCCCAAGGCCCTGTGGTTTATATCACACCGCTTCTAGCAGAGCAACTGCTTCCTCAGAAAAATGTGGAATTTGAACTGGAATTTCACTTCATGTCCACCAAATACAAAACCTAACCATTCTGTTCTCATTAGAGTATTTTTCTTTCTTCTTTCTACTCTGCAAACATTAATACAGAGAGGCCATCATTTACTCTCTCACCAAACAGTCTCGCCACATCGTTTATTCCCAGAGCATCAATTCCAACTCTGAGCCGAGGACATTACCACCTTCTCACCCGAATTCTACTCCGAGCTCCAGAGCCACAGCTGTGACTCCTCCTCGGACACCTCCGCTGGGCTGAAACAGCTCTGCAAAGCAGTGCCCTGTACAAGTGCTGTAGTCACCCACCCCTGACTGGTGTCGCCTGCTCCCCACCAGTGCCTGTCACACCGGTGTCTAAACTTTTCTTATCATTCCCGCTCACACAATGTCACCCGATGTCCCAATCGGAGCTCTGCGTGTGTATTTGTGGCCCCTAATCTGACACGCATCTCTCTCTGCTGGTTGATGACATCAAAACCAACTTTGTGAAGTTCCGTCATTTCTGTCTCCTCTCTACTCAGCATCTGTGTCCCGGGATCACATCTCAAGTTCTCTCTCCACAGTTCCATCCTCCTCGCGCTCGCCATCTGGGGGAAGGCCCTGGCAGCGCCCAGCTTCAGGCGCTGCTGGTGGGCACCTGGCCCACCAGCTTGGCCTCGTTTGACCATGCCCACTTCCTTCCTGACCAGTTTATCCTAACATCTAAAGCTAACTTTTCAAAACACACATCTTACATACCTCCTGCCTCTGCCTCCCGAGTGCTGGGATTACAGGCATGAACCACCACGCCCGGAACTGTGGTATGTGGTATTGACTGCTGTTGGTCGTGAGTCTCCACGCCCAGCATTTTATGTGGTTACCGGGGATTGAATTCAGGACCTTGCACTTACAAGGCAGGCGCTGGAACCACTGAGCCAACCCTCCGGCCCCGATTCAGAGATTTTTTTTTTTTTTTTTTTGCTTTTTGGAGACAGAGTCTCGCTTTGTAGTTCAGGCTGGCCCTGAGCTCACTATGGTGCCCAGGCAAGCCGCCACGAACTCAGCAATCCTCCTGTCTCTACCTCCCGAGTGCTGGGATGACAGGCATGAGCCACCACCTCCGGCATTGTGGTATGCGGTGTTGATTGTTGGTGGGCGTGTCTCCACGCCCAGCATTATATGTGGTTACCGGGGATCGAATTCAGGTCCATGCGCTTGCGAGGCAGGCACCGGAACCACTGAGCTAACCCTCCGGCCCCCGATTCAGAGATTTTTAATAAACTTTCTATTTAAAAATAACTCTCTGTGTTAGCCAATATGGACACAATGGAGGGGTTCTGTACTTTGCTACTAGAAGCTCAAATATTAAAATACAAGCATAGTAGTTAGGATTCCAGGTAAAATATTGGACATCCAGATAATTTTAATTAACTCTGATGTACAAAGACTAGACTTTTATTATATGGATCCTCAAATAATGAATGGGATATATTTAATAAAAAATATTATCTGCAATTTAATTTTAACAAATGGTCTGATATTTTCATTTGCTCCAGCTAGCAATTCTAAATGTAATAAATAATGCCAAATATTTAAATAATGGTATTCAAATTATAGAACTACTACAAAAGAGAGATTATTTCTGTCTGGGAGGTCTAAGAAGCCTTTGGAAAGAAAAACCTTCAGTGAAGGGTAAATGTGATGTGTTTCTGTATCCGTCAGATACTATGAAAAGCATTCCGATGGGCAGAGAAGATTTACGAAGACAGGATATATTTGTAACAGTATGCTGGCACACTTAACAAGCCTGGAGAGAAGAAAGAAAGAAGGAAGGAGAGACTGAGGGAGGAGAAAAAGAGAACACAGGAAAAGTATTGATTGCTGATGTGAAAGGTTTTCCAGTTCCCCGGTGTCAATATTCCCACCAAGGCAGACTGCAGGACAATAACCGTAGCACCACGTTGTCACAGGGGTAGAAACTATGCACTGCAATATTCCAGTGAATAAATTACAAGCACAGGCAGGGAAATGGAGCAAAATAATTAGGTTGTGGTAAGTTCTGAACTTTTGCAGTAATCTTATTTTAATATCATTTTCTAAGTATAAAGTGTATGTGGTTTAACTTGTAATAATAGCCGTTGTTAAACTACTTCTTTAAAATGCTTGTGAAGTCACAGGTGACTCAGTGTGAGCTGCCTCACGTATTCCGCTTTGTGTTGAGGACCCACAAATTTGCCTCAGTAGGGTATAAAGATTTGTGACAGGGCAGAGAAGTGTGTTGGACATTCCTTTTGCAAGAGCCTTCAGCTCATAGGGGAACAAGAGTTGACAGATAATAGATAGGTAAACAGACGGACACGAAGATTTGCCACCTCACCTGTGGGATATGACATAAAGTGTCTTGCTTGGCCCTAAACACTGAAATTCCAGGAGCAATTGGTATTAGAGGTCTGAGTGGTACTAACTCCATCCCTTACTGGTAACCAGTTTGAGCAACACTTTGCTCAAAGTTTTTAAAAAAGGTATAAAAACATAAAACAATAATGCCTTGAGAAGAAAGTTACCTGTTGTATACTGTGTGAGGGTTTAATGAACTGTGTTTTGAGATGAAAATCCTACTTAGCATCACCGTGTTTCCCACCTGTCTTTCCTGACTCTTCTATATTTGCTGCTTCTGTCTCGGTAGAGACATATTCTTTACTCCATAGGCTCAGCAATAGTTCTTCTTTCCCCTGGTATTTGTTCAAAGATAGTTCTCCAACATCAACCTGACTCTCTCTAGGTATGTCTAGAAACTTTACATCCCATTTCTTCTTTGTATTTCCTTCTAGTTCACCTACTAATTACTTATCATTTCAGAAGAGAGAGCTATTCCTTATGACATTTTGTCTTCTCAAGCTAAGACACAAACATATCACAAAAATTCGATGTTAAATTAGAAACTATGAGGTTTGGAAATGTCACTTAGAGCACCAAAACCTATTACATTGCAACATCAGTTTCCTGGTTACTGTATCCAATGATTTATGTACAAAAAAATAACTTAAGAATTTACTAGACTGGCTTTCCAATTTGAACCTCTTCTCCCAAGGACAAAAGAGAATCACAACTTCAAATCAATAGAAAAAGGAAATCAGTTTCACGTCGATAACAACAGAAGTTGTTTTTTGCTGATGTCATACTATTGCCTGTGTCTTTCCTTGTATAATTTAATCTTCACACATACTATTTATATGAGATGAAGACAGAGTGAGTACAAGACCACGAGCACATCATATTCTTGAGCAGGTGACTGATGTGATATGAGCAGATGATATGAGAAGGGGATTTCATCCAAGCCCACTTCAACATGATGCACTCTCTTTCACAAGAATTAGGGAAACGGTAAAGCCCCCAAACACAGGTTACCAACTCACCGCAGATCTGAGACTCACACAAAGGAGCACTGAATGTGATGTGTGCACTACATGAGGCAGGTGTTCCCAAAGGCCCAGGAGGAAGACGTTCCATGAAGTGAATGCCAGGAATGTCCTGGAGCACTCTATACCTGAGCACAGACTTTAACAACGTGCAGGATTCCAGCTGGGACAGAGCATGGGGAGGGAAAGGGTGCTAGGTATTGAAATAGGAGAGGCTCCTGGAGGAGAAAGGAGAGGAGGGCATCTTTAAAGGGAAGAAAGAGGCACTTCTGTACAGTTCAGGGCAGAGAAGGCTTTGGGGGGGCACAGAAGCCCGGGCCTGGATAGCAGGTTGGTAATCTGTGGGGGGGCTACTGGGTCTCTCCTGACCAGGAGATTTGACCAGTGCTGGGTGGGATGAGTGACAGCAGCACAAGACCAGGAGGCAAAAAGGCCAATTAGGTTTCCAACTTCGTGTAAAAAAAAAGACAGCATGGAAGGAGAGAAGCCAGTGGGAACTGACAGAAGGAGCAGATGTGAGTGACGATCCAAAACAAAACCTGACAGGGTGCAGTGATGGGTTATGTGTGGAGACAGCAAGGAACAGAGGCGCTGAGATGACTCAGGGTTTCCCCTCCAAGGTACCGGAGAAGGAAACGTCACAGACAGCCAGAAGGCCAGAGGACACACGTGTGCAATGCTGCTCGTGTGTCCCGGGGCAGCACTGAAAAGGAGGGAGCTCAGTTCTGGAAGAATCGGACCAAGCCACATGCTTGAGCTCTGTCGAGGGAGGCTGTGTGCTATGGATGGCTGGGTGCTGTGTGAGGCCTCTATTTTATTCAAATGAGAAGATGAATGTTCTCTAATCCTAACTGCAAAAAACAACACTAAGTTTCATGTGTGTGAACACACACACACACACATATGCTGATATACAGCTCTAGGTCTTACTTTTTCCAGCTCTGAACTTTTCTCAAAATAAAGCCACAAAAGAGGGTGGTTTGTGCCCAGAAGTTTGAGGTGACCAGCTGGGGCAACCCAGTAAGACCCCATGTCAAAAAATGATCCCAAGATAGGAGGATTGCTGAGTTTGAGGCTTGCCTGGGCTACATAGTAAGCTCAGGGCCAGCCTGAACTACAAAGCGAGGCCCTGTCTCAAAAAAAAAAAAATGATCCCAAGATTAATCATTTCAGAAAATAACAGTAAATGATATTACCAATAATCCACATTTTTTTTTAACACTTTTAGTGCAGGGTAGCAGATGGTGGAAAGAACTGTCCAACACTGCTCAGAAAGACAGGAAAGAGATGCTGTTCCGTCTCCACCCTGACCATCCAGTTCTCTATTCCTTGACCTTTATGAGGTCAGTTTTCCATCACCAAGAAGGGGAATAGCAGAGTCCATCTAGAACCATTTGTCTACCGATTCTCACCATGCAAACTGAATAAACCATAGTTCAATTTTCAAAGAGTAGTTTACATCAATTTCCAACAGGATAGCACAGTATTATATATGCAGTACAATAGACAAAGACTTTATTGAGTATTACAGGTGGGGAGAAAACAAGAAATTTAAAAAATGAGTATTTTATTTCTTCAAAATCATACAAGGAAACCACTGAAAGCATATCCCAAGGTGTCATACTACTGCCAATGGCAGGGTTTAAAAACTCCCAAGGAAAACAAGTCTACTTATTTAATAAATAAACTTAGATGAAAATTATCACTGATAGCAATTTTTACAATATAATAAGTCTCTCAAATTCTCACGCTCCATTAATTTCATGTTGTGGTGAATACTATAGAATCCACCATAACTCACTGACTGTACAATATGTGCCCATCATCTAAAATGAAGTTTCTGCATCAGGCCTGTGACATTCTTGTCTTCTGACCCGCCAAACCCTAACTCTGTCCTAGAGAGAAGGATTCCCACTTGGAGAGTTCAAATGAATGACCAGGACTGACTACCATTGAGGAAGTCTGGAACATGACTGGGCAATTAGTCTGCCTGGATTCAAACATCAGCTTCACTACTGCAATGGGCAATAATGTAATTCCGTGTGACTCAGTTTCCCCATCTGTACAATGGGTATAATAATGGTACTTCATGAAGTCTGTGAGGGTTAAATGCAGACTGAAATAGAAAGCTATGTAATTGGGGTTATCACAGTTACCAGTTATCAGCCAAGAGTTAACCATTTTACATGTGACCAGTTGGTGCGCACAAGAAAATTTCCAAGACGTTCTTCCTCGCTCCCTTCAGGACTACATTTTCTTGTCATCAAGTCTTGCTTGGCTTTCCTTCAAAATGTGTCTCTCCTCTATTTTTTCTGTAAATTTTTGTTGCCATTACCCTTAGCATCATTAACCAGGTCTGGTCTACTTTGTCTCTCCTTAGCCTCCTTCTCCAGGATGGCCTCATCTCATCATCTGCAGAAGAATGCTGACAATCTTGGTATCCTGAGACTGGCCTTCCAACTGGAAGACTGATACTCTCAGGTCTTTCTTTAGAGTCCAACCAGTTTCTTGAGACTAACCTCAAAAACTTGCATGAACTGGCCCCAACATCCTCGTACAACTTTATCTTTCCCCAACACTTCAGCCACTGATGCTCCTTTGTCCACACTATATAGCAATGTTTCTTTGCCTGGTGGCTTCATTCTCACTTTTTTTTTTTTTTTTTTTTTTTTTTTTTTTTTTTTTTTTTTTTTTTTTTTTTTTTTTTTTTTTTTTTTTTTTTTTTTTTTTTTTTTTTTTTTTTTTT
>PVIC010024310.1:12377-26225 GCA_004025085.1 Thryonomys swinderianus | reverse complement strand
GAGCTTATGAGTTACCTCTATGTCTGACTCCTCACTGCACAGCTCCGGGATACAGTGTGCTGCTGGGCGGCCTTCAGTCCACTGGAAATGGCCTGCACCCTGCAGCCGGGTCCGCGTGCTGCTCACTCAGTTCGCCGGAAGCACGGCACGGTGGGCTCGGAGTTGCTCGGTCCGGTCCGCCCGCCGCAAGTTCCCCAGTTCGCTGGACTCACGGCACGGCGGGCCCGGGGCTGCTGGGTCCAGTCCACCCGCCGCAAGTTCCCCGGTCCGCTGGGCTCACGGCACGGCGGGCCCGGGGCTGCTGGGTCCGGTCCGTCCGCCATAGTGATTATATTTTAACAATATATTACATACTTTACAAATACAGAGAGTTAATGTGAAGTGTTACTACAAAAACTACTTGATAATATACTTATTGTTAGGCTTCACCATTGTATTGTATATGTTGTTCAAAACATCTATCATAAAATAAATGCATATAGTTTTATCTGCTAGTCCAAATTAAAAGCCAGATATTTCATATTTGGAGGGGACCGAGTCATGGAATGCCTTCCATTGCAGGCAAAAAAACTTTACAGAAGGTGGAATGAAGTGATTTTTGATGTAACTAAATCAAATAAATTTGGATCCATATGACCACTGAATTTCCATTATATAAGATGATTTTCTTTATTGTTTCATTCAGTTTCAGTGGGGAAACTGATGGTTGTAGTCTAACACCTTGAGTACTATACAGTCTGGAAGATCTTAAGGAAGCCTATAGCCTCAGTCATGATCTGTCTCCAAAGATCATATGTGTAAGATGTTTATCCACATTATAAAATATATTTTAATTGAATTTTTACTGTGAACATTTACATAAAATTGGTATCTTTCTAGAATCTAACATACTTCATTCAAAAGCATTCCTTATTCTCCAGATAAGGGCTCCTCAATCTTACCTACTGGTATTTAGGTTGGACACTTCTTTGTGATAGAACATCCTGTGGCCTGTTGGACATTTAGCAATATCCTTGGCTTCTATATATACACAGTATCAAGTTACCTTCCACACCCAGTTGAGGTATTCAAACTTTTCTCCCGATATTTTCATGAACCCTGGATGACAAAATTGCCTAGGGCACCATATTGAAGCATCTATATTGAGTCCCTGGCAATAACTGTGTTTTTTTTTTAAATTTCTTTGATGCTTTCAAATATTTTACATTTTCAAAATGTTGAACAGGGAGAGACAAAGAGGACAAAGACACAAAATAACATCCAGGGCCGGAGATTTAGCTCAGTGGTTCCAGCACCTGCCTCGCAAGCGCAAGATCCTGAGTTTGATCCCGGTAACCACATACAATGTTGCACGTGGAGACTCTCATGCCCACCAGCAATCAATACCACATACCACAGTGCCGGGTGTGGTGGCTCACGCCTGTAATCCCAGCACATGGGAGGCAGAGACAAGAGGATTGCTGAGTTCGAGGCTTGCCTGGGCTACATAGTGAGCTCAGGGTCAGCCTGAACTACAAAGCAAGACCCTGTCTCAAAAAAATATATATAATAATAATATCCATAACTGTTTGGTTTTAATGCTAGTAAAGTGGTTTATGTAAGGAATGAACCTTTACAAGAATCCAATTTTATTACAATAAAAATTTCTGCCTTTCACTCTTTTTTCTAAAGTCCAATGTCCTCTAAGTACCAGAGCAATCATTCACAAAACTAAGAGGACATTGAAATGCCAGCTCCATCTGTAATTGTGTTTTAGATATACACATGTGTAATGGAGTTATTTTATACTGTTTAAGAACATCTTCAACAATGTCAAAAAACTGCAGCTACAAAGCATGGACTTACCAATGTTATTTTATAATGCTATGCTTATCAATTTTATATAAGACATGCAAAGATTAAGAGAGAATTTTTATAAAAACAATTTATTGGGTATATTTCAATAGATAAAAACAGTAATAACCAGTTAACTCAATATTTTATCATTTGAGTCCATGACCAGTTAATTAATCCAAATAATTGAACTACCTAAGTTGAAAACAGAAGTGACACTAAGAAAAATTACTTGAGTCTGCAGACTTATATGTATAGAAACAGACATCCTCATTTTCATTATCATTTTCTTTCCCTTTTACCTTATAATTTATGTCCTTTTTATAAGAGATCTGCAAGGTCACAAAATGAAAAGATAAAAGTCTACCTCTATGAAATCAGCTCAGAAATTTCACAAAAAGCCTTAAAGCAATAAATCACAACTCAGAGAATGTCAGGAAGTTGAAGTAATATTCACTACATTCTAAAGAACAATTTGTTCATTCTGAGAAGCTGTAACATACCTTCGATTTTGGTTTAAAATGGACTGATTTCCTCCATGTTTTGGCACAGATGCCATAGAACTGTTGGATTCTGTACTACTTCTTTGTAGGTTAGCAGAAAACTTGAAATAGTAATCATTTAAATATAGAAACAATAAATGACACTTTAATATTTACAATAGCAGTTATTTTAAACATTTATTCAAAGGAGAATTATCTGATGAACATAATTTCAACATCTGAAAAAAATGAGTATATATTCAAAAACAGCTGCTTGCCTGTGTCACAGTGCTACTGTAGCCTAAATAATGTACTACTTAATGCTTAGACCAGCTCAACAGAAGCCCATCTACTACCAACAATGAAACCGTCCATCTATACACTCAACACTGGTGTCCAAAACCAGAGGCAAAAGCCACAGATCTGACCCAAAGTGACACACACACACACACACACACACACACACACACACACACACAGCAGCTATTGTCCTTTTATTCCAATAGCCATAGCTTGAGTTCGCTTTGATAAATTTCCTCCCTTTTATTTTCTGTTTAGTCTTTTGAAGTAGATTAACTTTTATTTTTACATTTTATTGGTATATTTTTGACATATATTCATCATACCTGTACATATTATATGTTAATTTGTTCTTATTCCTTTCCTTTCAATCCCTCTTCCCCTCTCCCTTTATAAAACTTTATTTTAATTCTTTTTTTGGCTTTTTAATTTTTTAAATATCTGTTCCTTTCCTTCCCTCCTTCCTCCTCTCTTTTGACCCCTTCCAAACTGAACATTTTCTTCCTACTTCTCAATATCTGTCTTCCATTTTAGTCCTTATACTTACTATTTGGCTTTATCATACAAGAGAAAAAAGTCACACTTAAACATGTGTATCTGATTTATTTTACTTAAAATATGGTCTGAAATTGCATCATTTACCTCAAATGTCTCATTTGTTCTGCTTTATGACAGAGTAATACACCATTATATATAAAATCCACATTTTCTTTACTCATTTATTTGATGATGGGCATATGGGCTGTTTCCAAATTTAATTATTCCTAATTGTGCTGCTATAAACATGTATGTGCATATATCACTGTAGTTTTGTGTTTTTAAATCTTTCAGAAAGATACGTAAAATGGAATAGCTGGGTCAAATGTTACCTCTACTTTTAGTTTTTGGGAACTCTTCATACTGATTTCTGCACTGGTTGTACCAGTTTACATTCCCACAAACAGTAGAGAATGGTTTCTTTTTCCCCACAGCCTCAATTGCATTTGTCACTTGATTTCTTGATGATAGCCATTTTGTCTGAAGAGAAATGAAATCTCACGGATGTTTTAATTTAAATTTCCCAAATGACCAGTGATGTGGGACATTTTTCCATATATGTATTTGCTATTTTTACTTTTTTCATTTGAGAATTACTATTTATTTCATACACCCATTTTTTGAATCAGGTGTCTAAATTTGGGAGTCTGATTATCTTGACTTCTTTATATATTCTAGATATTAGACTTTTGTCTAAAGCATGACAATTCTGGGGCTGGGGATTTAGCTCAAGTGGTTCTGCACCAACCTTGGATGCACAAGTGTTGAGTTGGATCCCCAGTACCTAAAAAATAAAATTAAAAAAGAAAGAATAACTATTCTGTTATTCTCATGTTGTGTGTTATCTCTTCACCCTGTTGGTGATTTCTTTTGCTGTGAAAAAGTCTTTTAATAGAATGAAATCTCAGTCATTAATTATTTATAATATTTTTAATCAGAATTTTGTTCATAAAGTCTTCACCTGTACCTATGTCTTCATGAGTTTTACCTAGTCTATCTTCCAGAAGGTTGAATGTTTCTGTTTTAATATTTTGATCTATCTCCACTTTAGTTTAGTGAAAGGTGAGAGACATAGGGCTAGGTTTAGTCTTTGGCATATAGAAAACGCCATTTATTAAAGAGGTTATCATTCTTCTTTGTCAAAGGTAAGGTAGCAAAATGTGTTTGGAATTGTTTCTGCATCTTTTATTTTGTTCCGCTGACCCTTGAATATGTTTTGCTTGTTTGTTTGTTTCCTGTGCCACTGTGTTCTTAGCAGGGCACCTTTGTGGTATAACTTGAAGTTTGATGCCCATAACTTGCTTTCATTGCCTAGAGTTGCTCTGGCAATTTTAGACTTTTTCTTCTTTGAAATGAATTTTAGGACTATCTTTACTTCTTTGAGGTATTCTAGTGGTGTTTTGATCAGGATTGCATTAAATCTGTGCAGAGGACTGTAATGTTGATTATGCCCAAATCAATCTCAAAAAAGTTAACCAGTCACTTGGTTTGTTTTGAGAAATAACTCTGGCTGAGCACTACATGCCAAAGTTGGTGTAACATGCACCCAAATTCCAATCTCACAATTAAAACCTTTTAACTAGAAGATCAGTTTTCTAATTACAAATATTTTGCCTATTTGTCCTGTATTAGCCTGTTTACATTAATTTCTATATAAGCTGCACATAGCTTGCCTTTACCCAATTGATTCCCAACAAAATCAATGCCTGGGACTGGACTGCGCGTTTGTCATTTGCACTAGCACTGGACATCTCTCACCCCACTTGATCTCTCTTAATTTTATGTTTGAATATATTTTTTTCTCAGGCCTGTGTCATATACTGGGCAGGTGGGACTGGAAACTTTCTTCAGGAGCATTTAATAAATCTGAATTTTTGGAACTGCAGCCATTTTCATTGGAATGATTCTGCCTATCTAAGAACAACAGATATGTTTCCATTGCCTGATATCCTTTTCAATCTCCTTTTTCAGAGTACTGTAGTGTTTAATGCAAAGGTTTTTCAGTTTCTTTGGTCGATTGATCCCTGAGTACTTAGTTTTTTGATGATGTGGTGAAAGGTATTGCTCCTCTAATTGCTCTCACAGTGAGTTTGTTATTTGGGTGTTAGAAAACTATTGATTATTTTAGTGTTGACTTTGTATCCTGCTAAGTTATCAAATTTAGTTATTCAATCCAGGAGTCTTTTGGTGGTGTTTTGTGGGTTTTCTAAGTAGAGTATTATGTCTTTCATAAATAATGATAATTGAATTTATTTTCCTATCATTATTCTTTTTATTTTCTTTTGTCTTCTTGCTATGACTAATGCATCCAGCACTACACTGAATAAGAGTGGTGATAGTGAGTACTTATATCTTATTCCTGATTTTGGAGTGAAAGCTTTCAATTAGTGATCATTTGGGATCATGTTGTGTCACAGATGTCTTTTATCAGACTATAAAAGACCTTCTGTTCCAGTTTCCTGTAGTTTTTATCATGAATTATTGTACTTTATAAAATGTTTTTTTCTTTCTATTGAGATGATCATGTGTCTTTTGTCCTTAGTTCTATCAACATGTTGTTTTACATTTATTGATTTACATATGTTAAACCATCCTTAAATCCTTGGGAAAAATTCTATGTGGTCATGGTGTATAATAGATTATTTGCTAAACTCTGCTTGCAGGTAATTTATTGAGGAGTTTTGTATAAATGCTCATTAAGGACATTGGCCAGAAGTTCTTTTTTTTTTTTTTTTTGGTTGGATCCTTCTCTGGTTTTGGTATAATGGTAATGCTTGCTTCTAGTAATGAGTTTTTCAATTTTATTAAAGAGTTTGGGGATTATTGACATTAGATATTCTCTATATTTCCCATAGTATTCAGTAAGTGAATTCATCAGGATCTAACTTTTCTTTGTTGGTAGTCTTTTACCTTACTTCTTCAAGTTCACTGGTTGTTACAGGGTTATTTTGAATTTTTGTATTTTCTTGATCCAGCTTTGGTATCTCATATGCATCTAAGTATCTTCCCATTTCCCCTGAGTTTTTCCTTTTATTAGAGTACAGGTTCTGGAGGTAAGTATCAGTGATCTTTAGAATCTCTGCAAGATCCATTATCATTTCACCTTTCTCATTCATAGTCACCTGGATTGGAGTCTTTTCTTTCATTTTGTGATATACTTGGAGAAGGATTTTTCTAAATTATTTAATCTTTACAGAAAACCAATTCTTTGATCCACCAATACTTTGTATTGTTTTCTTATTCTCACTTTCATTAATTTCTGCTCTGACCTTTACAATTTCCTCCCTTATATGAATTTGGGGTTTAACTCATTCTTTTTTCTTCTTGAAGCATGAAGTTAAATATGTTATTACTCAAAGTCACTCAAATGTGATATAAAAATTCAGTGCTATAAATTTCCTTCATAAACCTGCTTTCACTGCACTCCACATGATCTTCTATATTTTACTGGCATTATCATCTAATTACATAAGCTAATTTATTTCTTTATTTCATCTATGACCCATTGGTGTTCATGAGGGTGTATTCTAATTTCCATGCATTTGTGAGGTTTTATGCTTTTTTTGACATTTGAAATTTGACATTTCCAATTTTATTCAGTAAGATCCAACATTATGCATGGGATAATTTCCATTCCTTTCCATTTACCTAAACATATCTATGAGCTAATGTGTGGTATGTTTTGAAAAAAGTCCTGTGTGCAATTGAGAAGGATATGTATTCAGTTATTCTGGAGAACATTCCAGATATCTACTAAGTCATTTGTTCAAAGGTTTGTTCAGCTCTGACATTTCTTTGTTGATTTTTTTTTTTTTTTGGCTAATTGATCTGGTTGTAACAGTGGGCTATTGCTATTTCATATTATAATTATACTAGTGCTTATTTGATTTTTCATACTCATTGCTTTTATGTAGTTGCACATGCTGGCATTAGTGCATAAATATTTATAATTGTTATCTCTCCTTTTTAGATTGTTTCCTTAACCAATATGTAGCATCTTTTGTCTCTTCACATCAGTCTTAGCTTGAAATCCACTTTGTTTGCAAAAAGAATATCTACTTTTTCTTTCTTATTGCTTTCCTGCCACATTGAGTATTGTTTTCCATTTTTAACTTTCAGTATATGATTTTCTTTTCAAGTTAAATTTTTCTTGTATGCAGCATATTGTTGGATTTTCTTCTATTCTGTCAATGTGTTTCCTTTGATGGGTGAAATTAGATTATTTACATTGACAGTTGTAGGAGACATGGGAAGAGGATGCAGCCAGAACCCTTGTGGCAAGCTCCAGTTCCCCAGGAGTGCCACGGCAAAATAATTAACAAACAACAAAATTGGAACCTTGAGCCTGTGCTTGATTCTTTTAGCAGCAGCAGCAGCAGCAGCAGCAGCAGCAGCAGCAGCAGCAGCAGCAGCAGCAGCAGCAGCAGCAGCAGCAGCAGCAGCAGCAGCAGCAGCAGCAGCAGCAGCAGCAGACAAAAACCCTTATTCCTGAATTTGCTTCACATTTATTTGGTTCAAGGCTTCACACCTAAAATCCCAGGATGCATAAGGCAGAGCATATATCTGCAATCATTCCTGTGAGTAATGGGACAGAGAGGTAAGTAGAGAGGGAAAAGAAAAAAATTGTGATGGTAAAAAAAAGGGCGGAAACAAAGCTAAGGTATACAGGGGGTGGGGGTTATAGGGTAGGTAGAAGAATGGGAAAATATGAGAATTAAGACTTTTCATATAGTGGTACAAATTCTCAATGTTTAATGTGATCATGATGTATATATAAAATGTACCTATTTCATAATTTAAAAATCTAAAAAAGAAAGTAGAAATTTATCCTGTATTCAAAACAAAAAAGATTCCCTAGGGAAGGGCAGATTTCCAATAATCCTTGTGCAGTACTCCCTGTAGTTGAAGATCCCTAAGGGCAGGGGAGACATCTGTAAATCCTCTGAAATTCCTGACAGATAGTAATAAATTATAAGAATTTTTTGTTCATTTGTTTTGTGGCATTGGGGATTAAAATACTATCTTTGTGCTTCCAAGGTACCATTTGGGCTGAATATCTGACTGATATGTATTAAATTATGTTTGTCTTATAGGTTTCCTATTGTTAGTTCCTTTTCTTTCCTCTCTATTTAATTGCCTGCCATTCCTAATGGATTCATTTTACTGAGAATCATGAATTTATTGTCATCATTTTCTTTTTCTAGAATGCCCTCTGTACTTTTTGGAGTACTAGGTTGGTGGTCATGAATTTTTCAGGTTCTTTTATTTCCCCAGCAATTTTTTAAATTGAATTCTTTATTGACACATTTTATATACATCTCACAATCACACATAACATTGGGAAATTTGTACCAATATATGACCCAAGGTAATTCTCATTTTTACCCATATCCCTACCCACCCATACTTCCCCACTCCCTATATACATGCTCTTTTATTTTCTTTCAGAATCATATTTATTCCTTCCCCTCATTACATTCCCACACCACATTTCCTTTGGAAATTTCCCACTCTATAAAAGCTGTCATACTTTCTAGAGCTCATTTGCATCTACAGGTGCTCATCAATTTTGTAAGATAATTTTGTTGGATATATCAATTTGGGTTGTAGGTTGTTTTCTCTTAAGGCTAGAAATACTTTACTCCATCTCTCCTTGACTTGAGGGTTTGTGTTCAGAAGTCTGCTATGATTCTCATGGGTTTTCCTTTATAGGCAGTTTGTTTCTTTCCTCTAATAGTTTTAATATTCTGTTCTTGTGTTGAATGGCTGGAATCTTAACTATTTTATGCCTTGGTATATTATTTATTTTCTGATCATTGCTAGTTGGAGTTTTATATGCCACACCTATCTGTCACCACCATTTTCATTCTTGAGAATTTTTATGCTCTTACTTTGGTAATAGGTTTGTTATTATTCTTGTTGTTAATGTCCCTTTTGTGATCTTCTGATGTCTCATTAATTATTAATATCATGTTATTCCTCCTTTCAGAATCTAGCCAATGCTAAATTATTTTTGTAGTCCCTTTCCATTTGTAAGGAGCTTTTCATTTTGTTATTAACTGAAAATATGTTTTATAGATCTGATGTTTTTCCTCACATTAATTATTGTGCACATACATTTTCTACAGAATTTTAATTTCCTGAATATCTCTTTGAATCTGTCTTATGGACTCTAGTTCTTTCATATGCTGGAGTTCATTCTTTTCACTACTGTCCTAGGCTTCTCTGCTGTTTGTTTAATCTGTATCTACCCTAGATTCACTATGTCCTTCATTATGGTCATGATCTCTTTAGTTATCTGTATAAATTTTTGTTTTCATTTTTTCCTAGAGACTGATTCATGTATTTTGTTACTTCCATTACTACCACTTCACAAAGTCAAGTTGGGTGCTTTTTTTTTTTTTTATTTCCACCTTATTTCCCTCTGGATTTGCCTTGGGAGAGCTGGATGTCTAGAATTGCAAGTTGCTGTTTTCTTGTTTTCTATTTTCTATTTGTTTTCTTCATTGATGCTTGCAAATTGCTTATGATATGTAGTTTTATCACTAATATTTAGAACTCTTTAGGAAATAGATACTTTTTTCAGAGATATCTTTTAGTGGCTTTTGCCCTTTGAATCTGTCCCAAGATTCTGCCTCTTCACTTTGTTAGGAAAGAGAGGGTGCTGCCTGCTTGACCCAGCAGCAGTTTTTTGTACTGGGCTACAGAAATGTGTATGACCCTCAGACAATTTTGGTATTGGCATAGAAAGAAGAACAACTGATCCAACAACTATGTCATGTTGGCTATAGTAGTATAATTGATAATAACAATAGCATCGGCACGGTTTAATTATACCCTATGGTAATTGGTAACTTGCCACTTTTAACAATTGGTACAAGAGTGATAGTAATATAAAAAAATCTAACACAAGTAAGATATCCTTTCGATATCTCGATATTGACACAAGCCAATATCCTCTTGATAAAGTGATTTTACCCTCATGGCAGAAAATTTTAAAATGGCAATGGGAAAAAAGTAGAAAAATAAAAGAAGTGAGGTTAGAGCCAAGGCTGAAGGACAAAGAATGATTTCCAAAACTTTGGTAAACTGATAAAGAAGACAGGAGGGAAATAAATAAGAAAAAAAACAAAAACAAGAACAGAACAAAACAAAGTTTAAAAAAAAACAAAACAAAACTTGAGATCATACTCTTAAGTGAACTAAATCAGACACATGTTTAAATATCACATTCTTTCTCTTGTATAAGAAGCCCAAAGGGTAATTACCAAGATGGTTGATAGATATAAAGAAATAAGAACAAAATTTCAAATGAGAACAAGGGAAGGAGAGTGAGGAAAAGAAGGAAAATTAAGGGAAAAAGAGAATAGAAGGGAAAAATGCAAAGCTTTTATAAATGGGTAGGGAAAGAAGTGCTGAGTATGGGGAAAAGAATCAGGGTAGGTTATGCACATGAAACATTCCTTTTAATAAAAGTAATCATTATGTATATTAAAGGTTAACCAATAAAATAAACAAATGATAAAACAATGTTCACAATCATTGAAAAAAAAAACAAATAACTTTTTAAAAAACTGAAAAAGGGCCAGGGATTTAGCTTAGTGGTTCCAGCACTTGCCTCGTAAGCACAGCATCCAGAGTTTGATCCTTGGTACCCTCCCCCCACAAAAATACCTGAAAATTTTTTTAAAAAAAACAAGATTTGTCTATTAGTTCAAGTTTTTGATGGTGTTCTGGTGTCTATAATTTTATGATAGTGTCCAGTGCAGAGAGAGCCCAGATCTGTGCAGGATGATTTTAGCAGGCCTGTCATAGGATTAGCTTGGTGTCAAATAATGCTAGAAAGCCTGAAGTAGGACTAGGGTGGGCTGCTCATTGTGATTTCAACTCCACAGAATTTCAGGTTAATCCTGGACTCTAGCTGTGGGGTTGGAGCCTGAGTTGTTCAGCCTAAAATGAAGCTAATTCAGAGCTGCACCTAATCTCAAATTCAGTTGGCTCCTAGTTAATATGGCAACTGGCAATAGACCTTCTCTAGAGGACATGCCAGATACAGTGCTCCATTCTGCTAGTATGTTTCACTCTGGATGTCTCTTGAGTCTCCTGTCCTCACTGTACATCTGTAGGTTTGACTTTCTTCTTTCGCATCATGAGTTGAGAGCTGGGGAGAAAGTGAAGTTTAAAGACACTGCTTTTTTTTTTTTTTTTTTCAGTGTGGTGTGTCTCTTCACCTTCTCTGTGACCTCCATTTTCCCTTCAGATCTTTCTTGGTAACCCAAAAACCCTCCTTCTTTTCATCCCCAAACTGGTATAGTCCAGTGTTTGTATTATAAATGTCAGAGAGTTTGACTTGTCGATATTTATCACTACATCATCTTCCTGGAAACAATATGGAAAAATAACCCAATATAGGGCATCCTGACCTAAAAGACCTACTTCATTCAACTGGTACCAAACACCAGATATTAGAAAGTACACAGCCATCGCCAAACAAGGTAGATAAGATTAACTGTGTAAATAAATGTCCACATGGATCTATATGCAAAATTTCCAAAGGCAGAAATAGAAATGAAAATACTGCCAGAAGTGGTGGCTCATGCCTGTAATCCCAGCACTTGGGGAAGGCAGATGTAGGACAATTGCTGAGTCTTGTCTGGGCTGCACAGTGAGCTCAGGGCTAGCTTGAACTACAAAGTGAGATTCCATCTCAAAAAAAAAAAAAAAAAAAAAACACAATAATATCCTAATGGGTCTCCTAAGTCAGGCCAAATTAGAAATAAAATTTATTCTGATATCTCAGTTATCAAATAGCAAGTTTCCTTTTATAATGTAAGTCATTTTGAATTTGATTTTGATCATTTGCAACTGAAAGAATATGTTTATTTCAACTGGTCTGTGATCTTTCAAGGGCACCCACGACCTTGCTACAATTCTGAGACATATCCTTTCTTCAAAAAAGCATTTTGCCTATAACTTTACTTAGCCCCTTTCTCACTAGCAAAGTTAGCTAAGAAGCTTATGATAACCTCAGACCTGACTCTCTTTTACTAGCCTCCTGCTCCTGATAGTTTCTAACCTGGATAAAAACAGAGTGTTGACTGAGTGTGAGAGGGTTCAGGGTAAAGAGGGTCTGTAGGCAGGTCTCAATCCCATAATGTCTGATTGTCAAAGTTCTATTTTAATATGTTCATTTATTAGTTATTCCATTTATTTAGGGTATTAAATGATCTGTTAAATAAAAATGAAATTTAGAATCACAATTTTAAAACTATAGTATTCCCAAATTTTGTTAACTACATGATATTTATTTTTCTGCTAAAACATACATACAAATGATGCAAATTTATAAAATGAGTACAGCCAGTGCCCGGCGTGGTGGCTCACGCCTGTAATCCCAGCACTCAGGAGGCAGAGACAGGAGGATTGCTGAGTTCGAGGCTTGCCTGGGCTACATAGTGAGCTCAGGGCCAGCCTGAACTACAAAGCAAGACCCTGTCTCAAAAAAAAAAAAATAAGTACAGCCAAAACTCTAAGATGAATTACGTTGGTGAGCTCTGTGAACACGTTGGCATACCAAGGAGCTATAAAATTCTACAGGTTTAAACTTGGGATTTAAGAACAGGGTATCCACATTCTGTTCTCATTGCCTCATGCTTTGAAGGAGTTTTGACTTAACAACTGCCTTGTAGGGAAAACTTCCTCCCACATATAATTAATCAACCAAGAACTGACATGAGGCTACTTGCTGGGGAAATATTTGAAATCATCCATACAAGAGCTTTAGGGAATCAGGTTAACTTCTGCATATCTCCTTTCTCACCGCTGAATTAGATTGAATTTCTAGGCATTTACTTTAGCATTGACTCATCATGAGGCCTATGAAACATAAAAATTTTATAAGAGAAGAATTACTTTCTTCCAAACTCATCATGGTGAAAGTTAGATTTGTGTTCTTTCATCATCAAATACTGGTGGTTTAGTACACAAGATAACCAGGGAAATACATTAACTACCATTCAAGAAATACACACACACACACACACACACACACACATATATATATATATAAGGAAAATATATATATATATTTTTTTGAGACAGGTTCTCACTTTGTAGTTTAGACTGGCCCTGAGTTTACTATGTAGCCCAGGGTACCAGGGTAGTCTTGAACTCTTAGTAATCCTCCTGCCTCTGTTTCATGAGTGCTGACATTATAGAAATGAGCCATCATGCCTGACATTGTGGTGTGTGGTTACTGGAGATCAAATCTGGGACCTTGCAGCCACTGCAACCACTGAGCTACATGCCCAGCCCCAAAAAGTATTATTTTAAGGATTCTCTGAAGTAAAGAAATTATTAACATAACAAAACAAGCAGTAAGTAAAGCAACTTTTCTTCTAATACATTGCAATTTTTAAAAATGAAAAAAACTAATACAAATTGTGAGAAAAATATTTTCATGATATTACTTTTTCCTTTATTAGACATAAAATACAATATTTAAACAAATAAATGCTCAAAATGAATGTACTTCAGGATATTTTCAGTATTTGTATACTTCACTAATTAATGATTCATAGGTAGATATGTAGATAAATACATAAACAGACCGATTAACACATGGACAGACAATTTCTTGTTAGCAGTGGTAATATGCCATTTCACTTATCACTACTTTTTTTTTTTTTTTTTTTTT